>JAXDDW010000408.1:0-22643 GCA_034670385.1 Hoplostethus mediterraneus | reverse complement strand
CTGCCCATGGAGACTTGAGGTACATCTGACCTACTGGAGTAAAGGGACCACTCACCAAAACCTTGGCAGTGATGGTTTCACCTTCAGTGGCCAATAACATACCAGGACAAATCAGTTCCTCCTGCCCAATGAATAGTAGCCTGATAATATGAACTAGCCTACATGATGGTGAGAGAACAAGAGGAGAAACCTAGCTGACTGAACATTACCAACAATATCAATAGGTTTGTTCTCTAGTGAAAGACCAGGATTCATTTGGAGCCACTACAACCACAGACATGAATCTGTTCAGCTAGATGGAACGATACAGACAACAGTGGTGACATAGCAGCTATATAGTCAGGCCTAAAGAAATCCCCCTGATCACTGATGGAAAACATCATGTATTTTATTGTAAGCTAGCTAAAATGGTGCTTTGTTTTCTCAGTTCAGTGAACTAAGTTCATGTTTCCATGCGCTATTTGTTCCTCCAGGTTTCCCATCTATCAAATTGATGCTCCATGCCAACAGTATTTTATTACTTTAACGACTTTCCACCTAGTGGGGGGTTGGTGTGAGTTTTCAGTTGGACCTCATGTCTACATTGGAACTATTTGTTTTGGCACAACCGTTCACATATTAGTAATATGTGAGAATCTCTGTTCAAACCAACATATACTTGACTCTTCTCTGGTGCAACAGGCTGCTGGTCTTGTTTCCAGTGTCTCTACCAGCCCTGCAACTATGGGCTGCCAACCTACACATCATATAGGAACAATACTTCACTTGATCCAAAATGACCTCATGAAACATTTGAGCATGTACACAGGAACAATCATTTCATCAGGATGTGATGGAGTTGCTCTCCACCCAGAGCAGTGGATGGAGGCTTATACGAAGGCCTGGATGCTGCTGCTGCCTCTGGATCCCCAGTGGTCCAGCCTTCATCTGCTTACAGATGGTCTACCAAGGTGAAGCACCACTGGAAATGTTTTGCTCCTCATTTCTACTATCTGTCTCGCTGGCTGCTTTCTTTTCATGATTGTTTTTCTTTCAGATTTTCTCGAGAATTGCATTGCACAGTTAAATACTGGTGCAATAAGAGCAAGTATTAGATGTAGTGATGGCTGCTATACCAAGGTATTCTTTGCCATTTCCAAACATAACCCCATCCAGATATAGTAATAAAATGTAACATGCCTCGTTTGTGTAGCTGCCTTTGTAATTGTGATTTAGCTCATTCAAAATTAAAGACTTTGTCATGTGGCGTTTGTTTTGTGCTCCTCCTGAATACCTTCAGTGGAGCTGAATTTTTCAAAGTTTGAATGGTGTTGATAGCTTAAATGGTGAGAAAGTAGTTGAGGTCTGAATTTTTGGGCGGAAGAAGAATTAAGTACTAGGGGAGAGTGGCTTGTACTTGTAGAAACAGCAATTGTCAAAGCACAATGCATTCCTATGGGGCCCAAAAAAAATTATAAAATTCAATTGCAAATAAAGTAAAAGTAATCAAAAATTTAAATGGCAGATTCTCCTTCCAGACTATGCTGAAGTGTGAACGTCGTTGATAGCTTAAATGGTGTGAAAGTAGTTGAGTGCTGAAGTTTTGGGCGGAAGAAGAAGAATAAAGAAATAAGTACAAGAACATAAGTGTTGGTTGCTGAAGCAACTACACTAATAATTAAATCAGCAGGTTTGAGTCCTGGCTGGATAAGGTAAAGGCACTAAGGACAGGGGGTTAGAGTCCCGCCTGAGAAAGAGTTTGAGGTATAGAAGGTAATGATCAAGGTGGTGGAGCCAACATGGCTGCCACTGCTATGGGTGGACTGCATGGACTCTGGTGCTGGAACATGTTGTGTTTGAGGGGAAAGGTATGTGTTATCGTATGGGTGGCTGTTATTCAATAGCTGATGAAAACTGTTCATTTTCTCTGGTTGACTAGTTTTACATGCCTGAATCATGAGTCTATGTAGAGATAGTTACAGTCACGTGTATAAATGTGAATGAGGAACTGAATTCCTCAGCTCATTCTGCTACACCTCGGTGTGTGCAGTTTCAGCTCTGCTTGGAAGCATTCAAGACTAAGAGACATATATTGTGTTATAGCTTTATTGAGCTAGACAAAGTGCAATTGACTTAAATTGCCACGACAGATTCAATTAATTAATTAACTTTACTGTGGTGAAATTAGACAAGGAATCGGCTCAGTTACTGTGATGACTATTACTATTGCTAGAAATAACTATTCAGTGATGTAGTTTTAATAAAAGGCTGGGTACATTTACAAACTCCAGCCGGTCATCACTCCTCGAGAAACGCCTGCAAATTTAAAATGTCACATTTCCTTTGCTGTTAATGGGATCAGAAAGCACAGACTCCCGACTGCTTCATCTGCTGTTTATTGTATGGCTTGCATCATCCCCTTGTGCTGTATGTGAGTGCATCAGTCTTGTTGTGCATCAGTATGCACTGTGAGAATTTGTAAATTGTCAGTATATCCCTGTACCTGCACGTTTAATGTATACTTTGAGAATAAGGGCCTCTGATGCTGAGTCAGGGTATTTCCTTACAGATCCCAGTGAATTCAATACAACACCGAGCATGACTGCAACAGGCCAGAGGAACGCGGCGCCTCTCATGGAAATTTGCCTGTAAGCACTCAGAACTCTTTAAATAACACAGAAAACATTGACAGGTTTAAGTATAAAATGTATTTTGCATACAGATATATTGGAGAGAGAAAGTCAAAATATCTCTATGCTCTCTCTCACTAAAAGTCAGCTAACTACAATCTTTATAGTTTCTTTGGGAACAAAGAAGTCTTTTATGATTGGTTCAATTATGCTTATGTGACGCGGTATAGACCACGCCACTCTGGGAATTACTGTAGTTCAGCTTGTGTGTGCTTGGGCCCGCTCAGACCTTCAATCGAATGAAGTACACAGACCACTGCTCAAGTGAAAAATAATAACAATGTTTTATTGATCAACTTAAACCTAAGACAAATAATTATCAAACCAATAATAACAGGGATGAGAATAATAAAATAAGGGCAAGGGCAGGAGCTCAACTGCAGGGGAGATACTTACGGAGCTAGTCTCCACCTCTGGGAATCACACCACACGTGACGCGCCAAACACAAACCAACACTGCAAAAATGCGGAACACAAGTGAATAAGCCAAAGTTGAATAATCTTAAACCTTACCACACCACAAGCAGTGAAAAGAGAGGACAGTACTGGTCCCACACTACTACCCCCCGCAGCTGACAGGCCTCCCTTGAAAGCAAAGAAACAAAAGAAACACTT
Organism: Hoplostethus mediterraneus; assembly: GCA_034670385.1. Classification (NCBI taxonomy): domain Eukaryota; kingdom Metazoa; phylum Chordata; class Actinopteri; order Trachichthyiformes; family Trachichthyidae; genus Hoplostethus; species Hoplostethus mediterraneus. Next base: position 19,359 of record JAXDDW010000408.1, on the reverse strand, counting down.
AAATGACCGGTTGGTTTCAACAGACATACGTAGATATGAGGAAAGAAAAGGAAATTAAACAGTAATCATAACAAAATACGGCAAAAACAGCAACTAACAGTGCTGAGAGGACACTGATTACAGAAAACAACTTTATTAAGAGTAATTAAAACAAATAATCAATTCTAGCATTCTGTGCTAATTTACTTTCACAAGCCGCCAGGGAGTCTAAACACATGAGTAACCTTTCCCAAGACCAGGCTTAACTGGCCTGGTGCCAAAAATGTGATACACTGAACATCACAGATTTCTGCTATATAACAGCGTATTAGGATCCAAAGGTGTGGTTATTCCTTTAAAGCAGATAAGGGATGGAGCAAAGAGGACATTTAGAGGATAAATGGATAAATGTTGAACCACAATAATTAAACCATGTCACAGATGCCACTGGTGAGGTGCATCCTGGGCATGAACACAGAACGAAAGTCTCAGTGAACTGAGGTTATTTGGGGACAACTGGGGAAGAAATTTAGAAAAAAACACACAGCTACCTGGGGTTGCAAAGGGTGTGTTGAGAACAGTTGTTCGTTATCTCAATGGCACATGCGAAACTCGCCACCAGGCGTAATGATGGGTAAAACCATGATGGAAGTGACGACCTGTTCAGACAGACGGAGTACAAAGTCAAAGTCCCTTGATCTGTGGTCACACATTTTTCACGTCTTCTCATTGAACAGCAAATGTACAGTACCAGTCAAAAGTTTGGACACACTTACTCATAGAAAGGGTTTTTCTTTATTTTTACAATTGTCCACTATTTTAGAATAATAGTAAAGTCATCAAAATTGTGAAATAACACAAAAGGAATTGTGCAGTGACCAAAAACTATCTTATATTTTAGATTCTTCAAAGTAGAAACCCTTTGGCATTAACAAGCAAAGAAATTCCACAAATTAACTTTGAAGGCCACAATCACTATGTGAGTCTTTAAAATGATGATTTAATCATTGTGGTTCAACATTCTCCACCTCTAAAGTCTAAATGAAAACTACTTGTTGGGGGTGCATTTCATTTTAATTAAAATGTCCATCCATCCATTATCTATCACCGCTTATCCTGTTCAGGGTTGCGGGGGGGCTGGAGCCTATCCCAGCCGACATTGGGCAAAAGGCGGGATACACCCTGGACAGGTCGCCAGTCCATCACAGGGCCAACACATAGAGACAAACAACCGTTCACACTCACACCTACGGGCAATTTGTTTCACCAATTATCCTAAGCCGCATGTTTTTGGACTGTGGGAGGAAGCCGGAGAACCCGGAGGGAACCCACGCAGGCACAGGGAGAACATGCAAACTCCACACAGAAAGGCCCCAATTCATACACAGGCATCAACTTCTCAATTTGTCTAAGAATATTTCAAGCATTTAAGCATCAAGCCTTTATATCAAAATGTCTTTAAGATCATGAGAAACAAAAACAGGTGTGTCCAAACTTTTGACTGGTACTGTATAATCCACTAATACAGAGATTATTGTTGAGGCATGAGTTTGTGTAACCGGCAGAAGCCAGTACAGAAAGCTAAAAAGGCTAAATGTTCTGCAGACAACGCCACCTAGGGCCTTCCACTATAAGATATACCATAAATGGATCTAATAACGCCAGAGGGTTCACCTTAAACACAAGTAAGTTTGTAAAAAAGGACAGAAATGAACGTCAACCTGAGTCAGGGTAAAAAAAATGTTGTGCACTGAACATCACAGATTGCTGCTATATAATGGCATATGAGGATCCAAAGGTTTGGTTATTCCTTCAGAGCAGATAAGGGATGGAGTAAAGAGAACATTTAGAGGTGGAGAACGTTGAACCACAATAATTAAACCATCATTTTAAAGGCACACATAGTGATTGTTGCCTTTGTGGAAGAAAATGTTAATATACTGTATGACACGAGTAGTACTAGTGTGTATTAGCAGTAGTAGTTGCAGTATATATGCTATGCTGTATTTGATTGATGTAATGTTTTCAGTATCGGTACCCTGGGAAAGCCTAGCACTGAGTGTCTCCAAGTGATTTGTTTCATCTGTACTAGTGACCTTGTTATTGAGACCGGAGGTAAAACCAAAGGGGCTTGTGTAACTTGTAGGTAGAAGAAAAACGACTTTAATTGCAACATTGTACACATGCAGGGGGGGAAGTGGCCGCACAACACACACGCAGGTTAGAGTGTCCAAGTTGAATGAATGATCTGCTTTTTATACCATCCCCGCCAATCTTCCTCCAAGCCGGCCAGGGAGCAGAGGGTGCAGACGACGGCGCCTGGGGACCAGGTGTTCCAGGTGTTTATGTCACCATCCTCGTCAGGGGCAGTTGACTGGGTATTGCATGTTTTTAGACAGGGTTCTTTCAGGAGGAGACCCAAGTGAACACGGGGAGAACATGCAAACTCCACACAGAAAGGCCTGGGAGATAACCCACCTCGGCACCCCAGAATCACCAGCGCCCCAGGTGGGAATCAAACCCAAGAACTTCTTGCTGTGAGGCAGCAGTGCAAGCACTGCGCCACAGTAGCATATAGAGTATATAGAGAGCTTGCTCACTCTTAGAGGGGCAGAGAAATGCTTGAGTACTGTTAGAGCTGGATGCTGGTTTCTCCCCGTGCTGCTGATTAAATGATCACTCTACTTACAGTTAGTTTTTTATGATCACTAACAAGCATTTAGCTATACTGAAGATACTTTTTCTAAACTCTTAACACAGCAACACAGCTACATCACACAATTAGCTAAATAGTTAATTTTCTGCTCAAAACCACATTTTGTTAATTAAACATCAACTCTACATTTCAAAATGCAAAAAACCTTTCTCTACATACATTAAGTTTATCAAAACACGACAAACTGACTCAATATCAAATCATTCTTTCAAAACACTAGCACATGTTTTCTATCCAAGAGGAACATATAGTTAATCATAGCACAACAACTTGTAACATACTAACAGTTGATGGCATTACAAAAACTGCATTACCTTTCATGTTTCAGTTCTACCTGCATACAATATACAATATGAAATCCATTGTTTTTTATAATTCAGTTTCCTTTTACTGTAAACCACTGTTTTGGTTGAGTGTTGAATGTGTGACCTTTTGGCAACACACTATCTAAAAGTGAATGAGTCATCTTTACTTTATTGAAATGTACAGTAGAAAGAAATAGTCAGTGACAGAATTGCTGCAGTAAAAGCTTTATTAGCAACATGAAATTGCTGCCAGTGATGAACAAAAAATCCAACTTACATGGCCTTTGGTTCCAAATGTGTAACGGTACTGTCCACAACAGACAGATGTTGTGCTAATTGTGTTTAGAGTTTTGAAAATGTGACTACAGATTGGATAAAAGGATGTTAGCGAATGTAAAAAAAACTGTAAACAACTTTCAGTGGCAGTCGACTTCTTTGACAGATTTCCACAACACCTTTAAAAGTTCATTTGAGGGATTTCTTTGCTTGTTAATGCTGAAGGCCAAAGGGAGGCTACTTTGAAGAATCTAAATATAAGATAGTTTTGATTAGTTTTTTTTGGTCACTGCATAATTCCTTTTGTGTTTTTTCATAGTTTTGATGACTTTACGATTACTCTAAAATGTGGGAAATAATAAAAATAAAGAAAAGCCTTCTATGAGTAACTGTGTCCAAACCTTTGACTGGTACTGTACATATCATAAAAGGCTTTAACATCATTCGATCTGAATGAAGGCATACAGCATCACAGGTAACACCACAGAATACATATCAGAGTCCTTTAATTTCAATTTATTTCAAAAAGATTTTTTATTTATGTTTCTATTTTGCGCTCTAATACAGTTTCTACCAAAACTGAATTTGTTACAGAATGTAAAAACAATGGAATAATAGAGTGAAGCCAGACAGACACCTCTATATATTGAGTGATTATTGGTGGTCAGGAGAAAAATCTGTGAAATATGTATGAATATACTATAGAGCTAGAAGTATAGATGCATTAAAAAATATATACATTTGCAGCTTGTACATATTTGGTTTCCCAGGTGCAGCTAATCATGTTGCAAATACACAGATTTGCCTTTCACCAACTGAACTACTACATGTCGCTTACTTCCACCTTCATGACAGGTTGGTAAGTGTCAGACATTGTGGCCTGGATGGCAAAACAGCTGTTCTTGTGACTGAGATGGGGGCCTTTTGCCTTGCCTCTGGTGAACCATGTCTCTGGGTCGTTGTACATCCTGTAATAAAGATCAGAATCGCACTCCTTTCCCTCTCCCAACATTCCCACAGCATACTGGTTGGAATAGAGGATAAAGTCATAGGGCACCGAGAACATGACAGCTATTTTCTGTATGCACTTTTTTGTATGATTATTGCAGAGATCGTAGGTGAAGACGCCGACAGATCCCCTTGCTACATGAGAGGTCTTGGTGAAGAGCGCAGTCTTTGTTGTGGAGCAGCCAACAGTAAGAGACAGCGGTATGGCGCAGACACCGCTGTTGAGGTGCATCCTAGGCACGAACACAAAGGAAAGTCTCAGTGAACTGGGGTTATTTGGGGACAACTGGGGTAAAAAAAAAATTGAAAAAAAACACACAGCTACCTGGGGTTGCAAAGGGTGTGTTGAGAACAGTTGTTTGTAATCTCAACGGAACACTGGCGACTCGTTGAGGTACCCATGATAGAAGTGACGACCTGTTCAGACAGACGGAGTACAAACAAGTCCCTTGATCTGTGGTCATACATTTTTCACTTCTTCTCATTGAACAGCAAATGTATAATCCACTAATACAGAGATTATTGTTGGTTTTCACCGTGTCTTAAAGGGGAATTCCAGTATTTTTAAACCTGGGCTCTATGTGTACAAATTTGTCAGTTATACCGCAAAATAGTTACAAAAAGTTTTTTAATTGCTCCGGTAGATCACCTCAGTCGGCAGTCGTGAAACGGGCTGCTTTGGCTGCAACATAATCCTTTGGGTTTAAGTGCGCCGATCAAAGTACGTCCACTAAAAGTGCTTGTTTTTGCCACTGACAGGATCAGATTGTTATTGGAAGTGTCTGACAACATTACGGAAAGGATCCTACAGAGATAGACCTTTGGTTAACCAGAAACAGAAGTCTGGCTCAAGGAGAAATCTCCTCTGAAATCTGAAAGATGAGGTGAGTTGTTGCAAGAAGAGGTTAAACAGGTTTCTGGTTTCTGGTCTATCTCTGTAGGATCCTTTCTGTAATGTTGTCAGACACAAATGACAATCTGATCCTGTGTCACACCAATGATTATCCAATGACTATCAAGAGGCAAACACCGTGGAATGGATGGCACAGCACGCAGATATAAGGTGCAAGGGGGTTTATTTTCACAAACAGGAAAAGTGACAACAACGATCAGGCTCTGAACAGGAAAAAAATGTTTATCAATACATAATCATGTGTTAACAAAACATAAACTAGTCCCAAAATCTAGAAACAAACAATATGAAAATTAACACATAATAGTCAAGTAATAATAGAAAATAAACATAGCCATGGCATAAAAAGTAAAGTAAGAGAACAAAACATCACCTCTTAAGGTTGCATAGTGAGCCTCTGCAGCACCTCGGTAGCCCAGGACAGAATGGCCCACGAAAACAAACACAGGCATTTTTAAAGGTTAACCCCGCCCATTTGGCATCTACCAACTCTTAAGACACAGGGGGGAAAAAAGGGATTCAACTAGTTCTCTCTCCAGCATTGCTCTAACAATTTTCCCAATGTTAGTCTTTAAATCATAAATGGTAACTATGAGAAAAGGCCATTAAATTGACCATACATATTGGCTATTCAGACTTGCTACTTTGGTTTTTGGTTGTGGTTGGAGCCACTTAAGGGTGTGGTTTCAGGTACCACCCCCAACACACTCAATATCTGTTGGAGGAACATGCTCATCTGTTTAGCACGCCCAGGAAGTACTGGTGGGACGGGAGGGAAATGGCTTGGTGAGAGTTTCAGCATTATTGTCTTTTGTTTGGTGTTGAGTGATGCCTTTGTGAACGGCAGGGTTGGTTTTAAGGGAGAACTGATGGCAAGTTACCCGATGGTTTCTTGGTGCCAATGCTCACCGAGTGTGCACCCTCAGCAAGCTAGCAGGGCAACCGGCCTCAATTGATTGGGAGAGGGCTGCAACTAACAGCAGGGTTAGTTGCAGGGAGGAGTGACATTGGGCCCAGTGTCACACTGCCTCCCCCTTCTCCAGGAACAGAAGGGGTTCTGGTAGTCTGGACAGGTAATCTGCAAGGAGGTTTGTCTTTCCTGCTCTGTGTTGAACATGAAAGCTGTATGGTTGAAGTGCCAAATACCATCTCGTTACTCTGAAATTCCTGTCCTTCATTTAATTGATCCAGGTGAGAGCTCTGTGGTCAGTATGCAGATCAAAAGTCCGTCCAAGTAAGTAGTAATGAAGAGAGTCAAGTGCCCATTTAATTGCCAGACATTCTTTCTCGATTGCGGAGTACCTTGTCTCTCTGGGCTGAAGCTTGCAGCTCAGATATAGGATGGGTCGCTCCTCACCTTCCTGACCTTGAGCCAAGACAGCTCCAAGTCCCAGTCCAGAGGCATCCACCTGGACAAGGAAGTGCTGGGAGAAGTCGGGGCTCTGGAGTACAGGATGGGAGCAGAGGTGGGCTTTGAGCTGAGTAAAGACTTTCTCGCATTCCTTAGTCCATTTTACAGGGTTGGAAGCAGCTTTGGTGGTTAGAGTAAACAGAGGGGCTGCCATGGTTGAGAACAGGGGAATGAATCTCCTATACCATCCTGTTAGTCCAAGGAAGGAACGAACCTGTTTCTTTGTCTGCGGCCTTGGACTGTCACGGATGGCCATCACTTTGTCCACCTGTGGGCGGATTTCACCATTTCCAAGATGGTAGCCAAGGTAGTGGACTTCCTTCTTAGCCCACTCACACTTTTGGGTACTCAAAGTTAAACCAGCAGCATGAATCCTGCCAAGGACCTTGTGGAGATGAGAAACATGATCCTCCCAGGAAGTGCTAAAAATCACTACATCGTCCAAGTAGGCTGCACTGAACTCTTCACACCCTTGCACGACTCTATCCATTAACCGCTGGAATGTTGCTGGAGCTCCGTGAAGTCCAAAGGGCATAACTGTATACCTATAGAGGCCTGTGGGGGTTCGGAACATGGTGTAGTCCCTAGACTCTAGCTTTAGTGGCATCTGCCAGTAACCCTTGCACAAGTCAAGGGTGGTGATGTAGACAGCCCTGCCAAGTCTCTCCAGCAACCCTTGGCATGGGGTATGCATCAAATTTAGACACAGCATTAAGTTTCCTTTGGTCATTGCATATCCTTAAGTTGTTGTCTTTCTTCGGAACAAGAACAATTGGACTGCACCATTCACTATTACATGGTTCGATTACCTCAAGATCCAGCATGGTTTGAATTTCTCTGTTAAGTGGTCTAACTAGTCGTTCGGGGACACGGTATGGATGCTGGCGGATTGGAGTTGGGTCTTTTAAGCAGATGACATGTTCACACAGGTCCGTCTTCCCTGGAATTCCACTGAAGAGACAAGGATACTGTTCACACAAGTGGGCGAGTTCTTTCGCTTGTTCTTCAGGTAGATGGCTTAGATCTGGTGGTTTTACAACCCTAAGAGCAGAAAGATCCGTTTCCTCAGCTTCATCCTCTGTGACAACCACCCGTGCCAAAAAAGCCATTTCAACATTTGGACTTGCACTAGGTTGGGACTTTACCTTTGGACAGTCATCGCCTGCAGGTGGGCAGTTTCATTCCCTCCATTCCTTGAGGAGGTTGATGTGGTATACCTGTGAACATTTTCCCTTGTCTAGATGGGACACCTCATAGGTCACTGGCCCCACACACCTGAGAATTGAGTAGGGGCCTTGCCACTGTGCGAGGAGCTTGTTGCTGCTAGTTGGCAGTCGCAGAGAAACCTTTTGACCAGGCTGCAGCTCATGGTTCCTTACTTTTTGATCGTACCAAGTTTTTTGTTTTGCCTGGGTCTTCTGTAGGTTCTGTCGGGCTTCAGCTCTGTATTGCTCCAAACGATCTCTCATTTGAAGGACATAGGAAACAACACTCTGTTGGGATGGTGACTTGGTCTCCCATGACTTTTTCAACAGGTCAAGGGGGCCTTGGACAGGGAACCCATACAGGAGCTCGAATGGTGAGAACCCTGTTGAAGCCTGTGGTACCTCACAGTATGCAAAAAGTACAAAGGGGAGCCATTTGTCCCAGTCTCGCCCAGTGTCTGAAACAAACTTACGGAGCATGGCCTTGAGGGTCTGGTTGAAACGCTCCACAAGTCTGTCAGTTTGAGGATTGTATGGTGTAGTGCAGATACCAGAAATACCTAGTTGGTTCTGAAATTGTTTCATAAGCGTGGAATTGAAATTGGTACCTTGGTCGGTTAGGATCTCATCAGGGATGCCTACCCTGGAGAAAAGGTTGGTGAGGGCACTGATCATTTTTGGCATTGTGATGCTTCTGAGTGGGAAAGCCTCAGGGAAGCGGGTGGCGTAATCACAGATGACTAAGATATATTGATGACCAGAACTGCTTTTCTCCAAAGGACCCACAATGTCCATTGCAATTCGTTGGAATGGGGTGTCGATGACTGGAAGTGGTTGGAGGGGTACCTTATCAAGTTTTCTGTAAGAGGTCTTTTGACATTTGGGACATGTTTGACAATGTTCAAGGACATCCTTAATCATCAAAGGCCAATATAAGCGAGCCCTAACTCTGGCAAGTGTCTTATCTTGGCCGAGGTGACCTGCCCAGGGGATGTGCCAGATGCAAGACAAGAGGTCTACAGCTAGTGGGGACAACAAGACAGTTATCAGGCTCTCCCAAGACATAGAGAATTCCATTGTCAAGCACATACCTCTCAATTTGACTAGAGTGTGATGATGGGTTGGATCTCTGACTTTGGCAAAGAGGGGTGCAAGAGAAGGGTCTGACTGCTGCAACTCTGCAATGTTCCCAGGGACTTGCCATTCATCAGCAGTCTTCAAGTCTGAAGCAACAGTTTTCAGTGGCATACCCTTGGCTTTCTCTTGTCGGCGCTGTTGACGACTTTTCTGGGGACCCTTGTGTCCACCTTCACAAATTGAACTGTCCAAGTCGGGTAAGGGCTCCAGGCCTTGAATTGCTGCTTTGGATCGTGTGACTGCAGGACAGGATGAGGGAGGACAAGAGGGTTCAGGTGATGTTTTTGGGCCTTCTGGATAAGCTCATGGAGAACAGGTAAGTCTCTTCCCAGGATCAGATCATGAGGCAGGTTGTCAATGACACCAACACGCAAAAGGAAAGCATGGTCATTAATGCAGATTGTAACATCAGTGACAGGATAACTCTTCAGATCACCATGGACACACTGGATGGAAGCCAGGTGAGTATAATCAAGACCAGTAAGAGACACAAAGGACCATTTGATAAGAGACACAGAACTGCCAGTGTCAAGTAAAGCATTTAACGGTTGACCATTAACAGTTGCAAGGCTAAAGACAGACTCACTCTCTGGACCAGGGGAAGAAGAGCAAACTTCTGCTTCAGCTGGAGGGTGGGGCACACAGCATGCACCAGAGAGTTTTGGCCCCTTTAAAGGACAAAGCTCGATGCCCAGGCTGCTGGCAATGATAGCAAATCAAGTCGTGAGAAGCAATATAATCTGTGGCTCCTTTACCCCCTGAGGTTCCCAGATAACGACCATGACTACCTGCTCTGATCATTTTTGGACCGGTGGGGTGTACGCTCCGTAGCTTCCCTCATCTCAAAGCTGGGACCTTTTGGGTAGGGTTTCCTGGGTTGCTTGAGCCCTTTCCGGGCATTCAGGTACTGGGTGGCCAACTTGGCAGCGGTAAACCCATCTTCAGGTTCATGTTCCTTCACCCATGTTTTCATGTCAGTGGGAAGCATGCGAAGTAGCTGCTCAAGAACGATTACTTCCCCAATGTCCTCCTTTGTATGTTCATCTGGTCTTACCCATCACTTGTACGGTCCCTTGAGTCTGTTATAGGTTTCCTTTGGTGACTCACTGATTGGTATATATAATGAATGGAATTGAAGGCGGTATGTTTCAGGGGAAATGTCAAATTTTGCCAGAAGTGCCTCCTTCAGGTCTGCATACTGGTTGGAGGCCTGCTCATCCATAGCAGAGTATGCCTCAAGAGCCTTCCCTGTCAAGAGGGGAACAAGTCTGCAGGCCCACTCAGATTCTGGCCAACCCCAAGTTCTAGACATTCTCTCAAAGCGGACAAGGAAATTTCCAATATCCTCTCCTTCCATGAATGGAAGCATTTTGGGACCGTTGGGTAACCTTATTTCAGAGGGAGCCACCGGTCCTCTTTGCTGTTCACCGAGAGAATATAAGGTGTTGGGAGTTGACGTATTCAAAGGGCGACTCCTAGGGGCAGGTGTGGGCAACTGTAAATGGGGGCTCGGTTCCATGGAATCTGTGGTCTCCCCTCTCGTAGCTGTATTGGGGCCAGGTAGGGCTGCAGCATGCTCAGAGAGGTTTGGGAATGTTGAGGGTACTTGAATAACAGTTCTGAGTTCTTTGAGCTCACGGGTAAGGTTCTCCTCCCTCCTAGTTTGCCCAACAATGAAGTCCTTCAAAAGGGAAACCAATTCTGTATGGTCTGGATGGCTGGTAGGTTGCCATTGTCTTGGGTTGACAGCCACTGGGTAGGTTATGGGTCGGGAATGCTTTAGCTTGGCTCCCAGTTCCTCAAAACTGTCAAGCTCCTCCTCCGATCCCATGGACTCCCAGTTGTCTTCCCTCTCAGCACCGTCTTCTGCCGCCTCTTTAATTGTCACCTTTCCTGCTTGTGATCGCAAACCCGTCCTACCCCTGTTGACCCCTGTACCACTTCTGACACCAATTTTGTCACACCAATGACTATCAAGAGGCAAACACCGTGGAATGGATGGCACAGCACGCAGATATAAGGTGTAAGGGGGTTTATTTTCACAAACAGGAAAAGTGACAACAACGATCAGGCTCTGTGAACAGGAAAACGATGTTTATCAATACATAGTGATGGGCAAATGATACCGAGGCTTCGGAGCTTGTGTCACTCTTCCTGAAGCGGAGTGATTCGAAACACTGTGTCGGAGCTTGTATCAAAACACCACTGTCACGTGACCGATGACGTACGAAGCTTCGAACATCATCGCTGCTTCACTTCGCGCTTCATTGGTTCAAAATATTTTGAAGCATTTCATTGGCTTTCTAAATAAACCTGAACCAACGTTTTACCCTTCATATTCTGTCATTTAAATGTATTCTTTGGTTTAATCTGGAATGTTTTATAGAGTGTGGGTGAGTGTGTCTGCATATTAGGTTTTTTTAAAACAAATGTCTTACTCCTTTTAACAAAGAACTTAGTTGTACTTCTGGTGCAGTGTCTAAGTGTCTTCTAACAACAAGCGTATAATTAATTTTAATGTGTAATGATGATGTAATCATTAATTAGTATAAATGAACAAAAACATCAGCAGATTAAAATGACCACACAGTCTTTTCTGAACTTTTATTGCTGACATGGGATTGAAACAGTGTCAGTGCTTCAGTCGCGCTCTTGAGAGGTTGCTATGGCTTCAGTTGACCACCAGATGTCACTGTTCTTAGTTAGACTGAAGCCTCGACGCAGTGAATATTTTTCGGCACAATTAGAAGGAAAACCTCAGAGCTTCATGAGACTTCACCTGCCCATCACTATCAATACATAATCATGTGTTAACAAAACATAAACTAGTCCCAAAATCTAGAAACAAACAATCTGAAAATCAACACATAATAGTCAAGTAATAATAGTCATTAATAGAAAATAAACATAGCCATGGCATAAAAAGTAAAGTAAGAGAACAAAACATTACCTCTTATGGTTGCATAGTGAGCCTCTGCAGCACCTCGGTAGCCCAGGACAGAATGGCCCACGAAAACAAACACAGGCATTTTTAAAGGTTAACCCCGCCCATTTGGCATCTACCAACTCTTAAGACACAGGGGGGGAAAAGGGATTCAACTAGTTCTCTCTCCAGCATTGCTCTAACAATTTCACCGAGCTCACCGAGTGTGCACCCTCAACAAGCTGGCAGGGCAACCGGCCTCAGTTGATTGGGAGAGGGCTGTTACACAGCAGGGTTAGTTGCAGGGAGGAGTGACATTGGGCCCAGTGGCACATCCTGTCAGTGGCAAAAACAAGAACTTATAGTGGACCTAGTTTGATCGGCCCACTTGCCCCTGTGGATTACGTTGCAGTTATAGCAGCCGGTTTCGCGACTGCCGACTAAGGCGATCTACCGGAGAAATTCCAAAACTTTTAGTACCTATTTTGCAGTATAAATGACGAATTTGTACAAATAGAGCCCAGGTTTAAAAATAACAGAATTCCCCTTTAATGACAGCTGCTTTTTTGAATACCAAAGGTGAATAACTTACTTATATAATCTCAGAGACGTTGGTGTGAGCCAGAGGTGTAGCTACACCAGAATACTGTAATAACTTCAATAAGGTTACAGCACTCAAAACACTTTGCATGCAACTGCAACATGAAGGATTTAGCTGATCCAAAAATCCTTTGCAAAACAAAGCAGGACAGTGAGAACGCCAGAGCTTCTGAGAAACATGGTGCTGCAACAAGGCGTTCAGGGTGAAGTGATGAACCATGTCTCTGGGTTGTTGTACATCCTGTAATAAAGATCAGAATCGCACTCCTTTCCCTCTCCCAAGATTCCTACAGCATACCAGTTGGAGTAGAGGTTAAAGTCATAGGGCACCGAGAACATGACAGCTATTTTCTGTGTGCACTTTTTTGTATGATTATCGCAGAGATCGTAGGTGAAGACGCCGACGGATCCCCTTGCTACATGAGAGGCCTTGGTGAAGAGCGCAGTCTTTGTTGTGGAGCAGCCAACAGTAAGAGACAGCGGTATGGCGCAGACAGAGGCAGTTTTTGCTATGGACAATGTGGGCGACCGCCCAGGGCGCAATCTATGTGAGGGCGCACGAGCGCCCTCAAAAAAAAACAACAACTTGCGACTGCAAAGGTTGGATCAGAGTCTCAGAGGAAAAGCAAGGGGGAGGGGGGCGAGGGATAGACTGATGATCCCAGGCCACACAACACAAACTGCTTCCAAATAAATTGTATTTAATTCATAAAATTAATATAGACCCATATACCTACATGTAATTAATTGGGTTATGTGAAAAATGTAATAAAAAAAAAGAAAAAACGAATCTGCATGCATCTACGTGAATTTGTTTACATCACGTCAGTCTTGACTCCGGTTGTTTGACGGGTGGACAGACGGTGTTGGCAAAAGGTAATGCAAAAGGTAATGATGTCGAGTCTTCATCTCTATCATGGATCAAAGTAAAAGACCAAAGAAGCCATCAGGTGCCCAGTTCAGAAAAAGAAGAAAAGAAGAAGAGGAGAAACGGGCAAAAGATAAAGGTATGCAGGTCTCTATGACATTACATTACATTACATTACAGTCATTTAGCAGACGCTTTTATCCAAAGCGACTTACAATAAGTGCATTCAACAAAGGTAGGTAAGGAAACTAGTCACCAGAAATCATAAGTGCATTTCCTTCCTAAACAAGCAACTAAGAGCATAACTAGTGTTAATGTAAGAGTGCAATAAGTTAGCAACCTACTTATCTTAACAAATGAGACAAATAGAGAATCGAATAAAACAAGAGCTAAGACAAATAAGTGAACCCAATAAACAAGAGCTAAGACAAATAAGTGTATCCAAGTGTATCCAAGAGCCAGTAAACAAGAGCTCAGGCACATAAGTGACGACAAGTAGTCAAGGCTAGGAGGAAGGGTCAGGGTAGTGTCTCCTGAAGAGGTGGGTTTTCAGCCTGCGGCGAAAGATGGGCAGCGACTCTGCTGTCCTGACATCAGTGGGGAGTTCATTCCACCACTGCGGGGCCAGGACAGAGAAAAGCCGTGACCGTGTAGATCGGCCGCAGGGCCCTCTGAGCGACGGGGCAACCAGTCGCCTCGAGGCAGCAGAACGAAGTGGTCGGGCGGGGGTGTAGGGCTTGACCATAGCCTGGAGGTAAGACGGAGCAGTTCCTTTCACTGCCCTGTAGGCTAGCACCAGGGTCTTGAACTGGATGCGAGCTGCTACAGGGAGCCAGTGTAGAGAACGGAGAAGGGTTGTTGTATGGGAGAACTTGGGGCGGTTGAACACAAGTCGAGCCGCAGCTTTCTGGACAAGCTCCAGAGGTCTGATGGCCGACGCCGGGGCACCAGCAAGGAGGGAGTTGCAGTAGTCCAGGCGGGAGATAACAAGAGCCTGGATGAGCACCTGCGCTGCCTTGTCAGTGAGGAAGGGGCGAATCCTCCTGATGTTGTAGAGGAGGAATCTGCAGGAGCGTGTCACTGATGCGATGTTTGCCGAGAACGACAGTTGGTCGTCCAGGGTCACACCCAGATTCCTCGCAGTCCGAGTTGACGTCACCACAACATCATCAATGGTGATGGCCAGGTCTCGGTGCGGACAGCCCTTCCCTGGGAGGAACACCAGCTCAGTCTTGTCCAGGTTGAGCTTCAGGTGGTGCATCGACATCCACTCCGAGATGTCTGCCAGACATGCAGCAATGCGTGCCTCCACTCGTGTGTCCGAAGGGGGAAATGACAGGATCAGCTGGGTGTCATCTGCGTAGCAATGGTAGGAAAAGTCGTGGGAGTGGATAACAGAACCGAGAGATGTTGTGTAGAGGGAAAAGAGGAGAGGACCTAGAACCGAGCCTTGCGGAACCCCAGTAGTGAGCCTACGTGGTTCTGACACAGACCCTCTCAGCGTCACCTGGTAGGAGCGATCCGTCAGGTAGGATGCAAACATGGAGAGTGCAGAGCCTGAGACACCCATCCCCTCGAGGGTGGAGAGGAGGATCTGGTGGTTCACCGTGTCAAACGCTGCAGACAGGTCCAGGAGTATCAAGACAGAGGAGAGAGAGTTCGCTCTAACGGCATGGAGCGACTCAGTCACTGCCAGGAGGGCAGTCTCGGTCGAGTGACCCACTTTGAACCCAGACTGGTGGGGATCCAAGAGGTTGTTCTGGTGGAGGTACAGGGATAGTTGATTGAAGACAGCACGTTCAAGGGTTTTCGATAGGAAGGGTAGAAGGGAAACCGGTCTGTAGTTCTTTACCTCAGAGGGGTCAAGTGTTGGTTTCTTCAGAAGGGGGGTGACTCTGGCAGTCTTGAAAGCAGCGGGAAAGCATCCAGATGCCAGAGAGGTGTTGATGAGGTGGGTCAGGAAGGGAAGAAGCTCAGGTGCAGAAGACTGGAGCAGAGTGGATGGGACCGGGTCAAGGGAGCAAGTGGTGGGGCGGCTGGATGTAACAAGGCGAAGGACCTCGTCCGGGGAGAGGGGAGAAAGATGGGATAAAGAGGGAGGTGGAGAGGGATGGGTGGAAGGCAGACAGGTGTGGTTGGAGCGCAGGGCACCAGCCGGCGGGTGAGGGAAGGAGGATCGGATATCGTTGACCTTCTTGTCGAAGAAGTTGGCGAAGTCGTCAGGGCGGAGGGAGGAGGTGGGAGGAGGGGGTGGGGGTTGGAGGAGGGAAGAGAAAGTTTCAAAGAGTTTTTTAGGGTTGGAAGCAGAAGATTGAATTTTAGTACAGAAGAAAGCAGCTTTAGCAGCAGAGAGAGAGGAGGAGAAGATGGAAAGGAGAGATTGGAAGGTAAGAAGGTCCTCCGGGAGGTTGCCATTTCTCCATTTGCGCTCGGCCGCTCTCAGGTTTCGTCTCTCAGTACGCACTGAGTCCGACAACCAAGGGGCAGGTGGAGTTTGGCGTGCAGGCCTGGAGGTGAGGGGACAGAGATGGTCCAGAGAAGAGGACAGAGTAGAGAGAAGAAGATCAGTGGCAGAATCAGGGGATGTAAGAGAGAAGGATTCAGGGGTAGGGAGAGCAGAGAGAACAGAAGAGGAAAGATCAGTGGGGGAGAGCGAGCGGAGATTGCGACGAGAAGAAACCATGTGGGTAGGGGGGGGGGTGGGAGGGGGGTGAGGAGAGAGAGAGAGAGAGTGTAGGACATGAAGAAGTGGTCAGAGAGATGAAGAGGAGTGACGGAGAGGTTGGCAGTAGAGCAGTGTCTGGTGAAGATGAGGTCCAGTTGGTTGCCAGCCTTGTGGGTAGGAGGAGATGGGGAGAGGGCGAGGTCGAAGGAGGCGAGAAACGAGAGAAGAGGGTCAAGCTTCTCAGTCAGGATGTTGAAGTCACCGAGAAGGATGAGTCCAGAGCCATCATCAGGGAAGTGGGAGACTAGTGTGTCAAGCTCCTCCAGGAACTCACCAGCAGGGCCTGGTGGGCGATAAACAACTGCAATGGTGAGCTTGACTGGATGAGAAACAGTGACAGCATGAAATTCAAAGGAGGAAGGAGAGAATTGTGGCAGAGAAAAGAGAGAGTATTTCCATTTGCTGGAAATTAGCAGGCCAGTACCACCGCCTCGCCTCACGGCTCTCGGAGTGTGAGAGAATGAGTACACATCCGACAGAGCAGCGGGCGTGGCAGTGTTTTCTGGGGTGATCCAAGTCTCAGTTAGAGCAAGAAAGTTGAGGGAGAGCAGGGATGCGTAGCCTGAGATGAACTCAGCTTTCGGCACAGCCGATTGGCAGTTCCACAGCCCCCCTGCCACCACTTGCTCAACATGAGTTGAAAGAGTAGGATAGACGAGATTAGTGGGGTCGCGGCGTCTGGGTGTGACCCAGCGCCTGTGCGACCACCGGAAAGAGGAGAGGACAGGAATGGGAAGGAAACACATGGTACACAATCAGAATGCAATGATGCGGTTTACGAAGAGAAGAAGCACCTAATCTACGAAGGTCGTTCTTTGAAAAAGTCGGACTTGAAAAAGTCGCCTGTTGCCTTTGTTCGCCTAGCCTTCGTTTTGCCAGACGCTTGAAAGCTAACGCTTTCAAAGCAGCAGTGTTTTCAAGACTGCTTCTACTGATTGCTAATTGTCTGCCAGGAGTGCAGGCCCCTCCCAGACACTTAACAAGGCAATTGGCCTATCACACAAACAGAAACTGACCAACTAGCAGCTAACAGCTAACGCCGCCGAGGGATGGTTCGCCCAGGGCGTAAAACTAGCCAGGACCGCCTCTGGGCGCAGACACCGCTGTTGAGGTGCATCCTGGGCACGAACACAAAGGAAAGTCTCAGTGAACTGGGGTTATTTGGGGACAACTGGGGTAAAAAATTTAGAAAAAAACACACAGCTACCTGGGGTTGCAAAGGGTGTGTTGAGAACAGTTGTTTGTAATCTCAACGGTACACTGGCGACTCTTTGATTCCATGATAGAAGTGACGACGGAGTACAAACAAGTCCCTTGATCTGTGGTCATACATTTTTCACTTCATTGAACAGCAAATGTATAATCCACTAATACAGAGATTACAGAGAGACCTTGGTGTGAGCCAGAGGTGTGGCTACACCAGAATAATAACTTGTTCAACAAAGTTACAGCACTCAAAACACTTTGCATGCAACTGCAACATGAAAGATTTAGCTGATCCAAAAATCATTTGCAAAACAAAGCAGGACAGTGAGAACGCCAGAGCTTGCTCAGGTTCCTGAGAAACATGGTGCTGCAACGAGGCGTTCAGAGTGAAGTGATGCCCTCAACATCTGAACAACTCTTACCTGGAATGAACGCTCCTGCAGGACAGCTGCAAGCTGCAACTACACTGTCCTTATATAGATGAGACAGCCGGGGGCGGAGCCTTTTCTATTAGGCCCTCCCTCCAGAACAAGCTTCCTACCACTGAGGGGTAATGAACTACTACTATTACTACTATTACTACTATTACTATTACTATTACTACTATTACTATTACTACTACTACTACTATTACTATTACTTTTACTACTAAAAAGCAAAGTAAAACTAAAACTACACTGAACTAAAAGTGAGAGTTATGTTTTCTCACCGTGAAATGATTCTATGAAGGAGACACAATGTGTAATAACACAAAATAGTTTGACTGTGGAGTGTAAGCGGGAAATGAAGTTACAATGTGTGTCTAAACACAGACAATCTGAATCCCCCCCGAGGGGAAATTGCAGTTAAGTGATATAATCAAAATACATCAAACAAAACTACATTGAGACAGAGCTTGTTGCTCAAACTTTAATTGTTACCACTACAGAAAAGCAAAGAAGCAAAATAAAAAAAAATCTGAAACATAAACTACAATTTTATTGAAGAAGAGATGCTGTAGATCAGTGGTCCTCAATCTGGGCGATTCAAGGAAACAAAAAATAAACAATCACAGTTCTAATTATTACGACTATTTTGTGAATCCTCCTTTTGTCCTTGATTGAACTGAGAAACAGAAACTATTCTGAGGCATGCTTTGTGTAATGTATGACTCAGTTGCAGAGACCCTCATTCTGGCCTTCAGTCTGGCCTGGACAGCTCAGTCGGTACAGCATGAGACTCTCATGCTCAGGGCCGTGGGTTCGATCCCCACATAGTGTTTATTACCCTTGTATGTCGCTTTGGATAAAGGGTGTCTGCTAAATGACTGTAATGTAATTCATGCCTTCATCACTTCTTGTAATCCCCAAAGCCCTGGACAGGATCCAGTATGTTCAGAGATCTGCTGCCAGGCTTCTCATCTGCACCAAAGCCTGGCAGCAGATCAGCACCTCCACCTCCACTGGCTCCCAGTCAAGTACTGTATCACCTTCAAAACCTCCTCCATTACATTACAGCCCTAGACTTACAATAAGTGCATTCAACATAGGTAGGCAAGAGAACTACTAGTCACCAGAAATCGTAAATGCATTTCCTTCCTAAACAAGCAACTAAGAGCAGAACCAGTGCTAATCTCCATTCCTCTGATCCGGGACTGCTCACCACCCCCCACACCAGGTCACAGGAACAGAGCCTTCAGCGTGACTGCCCCCACCTTCTGGAACTCACTCCCTGTGGAGATCCGCAATGCTGGGTCCATTGGAGTGTTAAAACAGCGGCTGAAGACCTTCCTCTCCAGCCAGGCCTTTGGACCCAGCTGCTGAATTGTGGCCCTGTCATTTGTTTGTCTTCCTACCTTTTAGCCTAGTCGTTATTTTCCTCATTTTGTCTAGCTCTCTTCTATTGTTAAGTCCCTTGGGTACCATGAAAGGCGCTCTTAAATTCAAGTTATTATTTTTATTATGATATTGAAAGATGCACCTAGACCTGACTCACAACACTTGCCCCCTCTGTCACCTCTTGACTTACCAATCAGGAAAAAACTTAATTTACTTTACAACAACAGAGCACTATGTGCTTTATCCCAATAGTATATTGTCTCTCACCAT
>JAXDDW010000407.1:0-22753 GCA_034670385.1 Hoplostethus mediterraneus | reverse complement strand
AACCAAAAAACCTTGACATTCTCTGTGTACTTAGACAGTTTATGTGAATGAATAGATGTCTTGAAGGAAATACGGTTCCCTACCAGGATTATGAGGAGGAGGCAGGACTAGAAACAGGCAGTAGTTTGATCATGAAATAACGCGGTTTAAAGGCCTGGAGAATAGAGTGGCAGATCAACTCTGATACCCTCGTTCAGTTCCCAAGTCATGCTGAGAAGTTTTCTACTGTGAGTGACAGTTTCACTTTCAGCGAAAGGTTTTCTTATTTAACAATGACCAAACCTCCCTAACTTTCACCAAACTATCATTCAAAAGTTTAAACCAATGGGATATCTGTTCAGGTTTTCTATGATGGAAGGGATGGGGGGCGGGGATTGTTCAACAATCTGTGATGATATTGTTTGGAATTTGTATATATGCCTATTGATATGCAATTAAGTAACCACTAGAAATACAGAAATACAGGAGGTTAACTTCATTTTTCAATGAAAATACAAGAAAAAAGGGTGGTTTTGTTAAATTGATGTATATTAAGAAACATGGAAAATTATGAGTTTGAGCTCATTTATGGGCATGTTGTGAGACTGTTGATGTTTCCTGGCAGTATTTGCTACCGGCTGTCAGCTTCACGAGGTAATACAGCAAATAAAAGATGGATTGATAACACTCACATCTTCAGGTCATTTATTGAGGATATAGTATCAGCAACACAGCCTTCTGTGTATTTGTAATGGTGATAGGAAATGAATCATTGATTGTTATATCTTGATGAATGAATAGATGTGTCTATCCCTGTATGATGCAACATCTGTATCTCCACAAAGGGGCCAATCTGTGTTCATCACATCGAAGGTGCTGAAGTCATCCCTTCTGTAGTCATCCCTTCTGGAGTTGTAATGGTTATTAAATGCTGCAATTCTGAATACACTTGAAGTTACGTTTTGCAGTGTTTCCGTGATAAACTGATCTGTTGTTGATTCTGAATACACTTGAAGTTACGTTTTGCAGTGTTTCCGTGATAAACTGATCTGTTGTTGATTGCTAATGCCTTGTTCAGACCTGTAGGGGGATAACGTGTTGCCTGCGTTCGGTCATTACAACATTGGACTTGACTGCAGCAACATCGTGTCCGCATCTCATTTCTTTCTATTCCCCCTTACAGGTAAGAAGGATAAGGTGTAATATGTTCACAGTGTATATATGTTTTCTACGCCCTAAGGAACATGCAGGGAGTAAAATATCCGTGTCTGCAGTAACTTTAACATGTGAAATGAGTTTGGCTAACCTGAAAATGTAGCTCTGCTGTAGCATGCTAGCTAAATTACTTTTATTTGTGTTTAAGTTGAATTGAGATTGAAATGTTCTCAGGGTAAATGCATAACAGTAGCATCTAGTATTGGTACAATGCATGTATATTATGCTGTTTATTTTAAAGGTGCAATGGGTAATTTTCTAATGCTGTTTAAAGCTACTGTAAAGGGATGTATTTTCTAATGCTGTTTTAAGATACTGTAAAGGTATGTATTTTCTAATGCTGGTTTTCAGATGCTGTAAAGGTATTTTGTGTATTCTGGTTTATATCCAATGCATTTTTCTGCGTTGTTTAAGGTAACAAAGATAAATATTGGTATTTTTCACTGTGACAAATGACAATACAAGACAATGCACATATTTTTCAAATTGTTTATAGGGACAATGTAATGTTTATTGAGAAGCTTGGTGAATATGTAAATATGAAAGTTCTGGTTCGGGCATTACAACATTGGACTTGACTGCAGCAACATCGTGTCCGCATCTCATTTCTTTCTATTCCCCCTTACAGGGGCGCAACATTTGGAGGCACCGCTGGGATACTGGTTCACCCTCGACCCCGGGCGCAGAGGAGGAACTGCCCAGTACCAGCAAAGGTTTGCCCCTCAGCGCAGCTTTCCTCCATCAAACCGTGGGCGAATGAGGAAATGTTTCAGCTGTCAACAGAGTGGAGCTGAAGATTACTGCACGCACTGTTACAGGTGTGGCAGCAGCGAGCATTTTTTTGCTGGTTGTCGAGTGAGAGAACAGAGACAGTTTCCTTTAAATGGGGAAGGGTCGCTCGCACGGGACAGGGAGTGACTAGTGACACAACAAGGTCCCAGCATTGTGCACACTGTGGACAAAAGGGCGAAGGGGTAAGACTGAAGCAATGTGCATCATGTAAGAAAGTACTCTACTGTTCCAGGCCATGTCAAGTGGATAATTGGACTGTACACCAAAAAGAATGTGCATCCCCCTCATGTATGGTTACGAGTACTACCCCGAAAATTGAAAAACAGGCTAAAATGGCTCCATTGGTAGGGAAAAAGCATGTGATTGATTGCTTCATCCAAGGCCAAAGTGTTAAGGCTTTGTGGGACTCAGGCTCCCAAGTGACAATAATTGATGAGTTATGGAAAGAAGTGCACTTACCAGACACAAGACTAAGAGACATTTCAGAAATTCTGGACATAACAGAGACCCTAGACGTAGTGGCAGCAAATGGGGAGAACATGCCGTATGCAGGTTGGGTAGAGATAATTTTTAGGTTAGCTTCAGAGGGAGCACCCACCACAGAAGTTACTGTCCCCACACTTGTAATGAAGGGTAGTATTGCGCAACCAATTATTGGTTCTAATGTAATTGGGCTTATTATAGACGGTGAATTGAAACAGTCCAATGCTACCGACAGGGAACGGCTGAGCGACACAGTAAGAGCAGCATTCCCCGGCCAAGCTAACGCCTTTGTAGAACAAGTAACTGCTGTTATAGAACAAGTCAGTATTGAGCAAGCGAATGGGTATGTAGTTAAGACAAAAAAAGAGAGGATCAGCATTCCCAAACACATGTCAGTCCAAGTTGAGTGCCACGTGCATATGGACTCGCCACAAGAAGATACCTCTCTAATCTTCGAGCCTGATGTGAATCCCCGCTGGACGGAGGGACTCGAACTATGTGACACGCTCGTTAAAGTAACTAAAGGTGCCAAACCCTCTATTACTGTAAGCGTACAGAACCCGACAGACCACGATATAGTGTTGGCAGGGAGAACTGTGATTGGGACTGTCCAGCATATCCAGGTAGTCTACCCAGCCTCCATACTAGAGGGGTCCCGCCCTCCACCTCCAGCTACAATGACTCACATCCGAGTTGAAAAGGATCAAACTACTGGCGATGTTTGGGATCCGCCTGTGAATCTGAGCCACCTCAGTGAGTCAGAGAGAGCGATAGCTCACAAGATGTTAAGAGAGGAGTCTGCCTCCTTTTCAAGAACTGATGATGACATCGGCTGCATAGAAAAATTGCAAATCAGAATATCACTGAAAGACACTGAGCCTGTAGCGAAAACATATCTTTCCGTGCCGAAGCCACTGTACCGGGAAATGAAGAACTACTTGAATGACCTCATCGCTCAGGGTTGGGTAGAGAAGTCTAATTCACAGTACGCATCACCGGTCGTGTGTGTTCGAAAAAAAGATGGGAGTCTACGACTGTGTATTGATTTCCGCGAAGTGAACAGAAAGACTCTCCCCGACCGCCAGCCCATTCCCAGAGTGCAGGACATAATGGATGGCCTAGGAGGAAACTCGTGGTTCTCTCTCTTAGATCAAGGGAAAGCATATCATCAGGGCTTCATGGCCAAGGAGAGCAGACCCATCACCGCTTTCGTAACACCATGGGGTCTCTATGAATGGATCCGAATCCCCTTCGGCCTGATGAACGCTCCAGCTGCCTTCCAGCGCTGTATGGAAGAATGTTTGGAAGGGTTGAGGGATGAGATCTGCATTCCATACTTGGATGACACGCTGGTCTTCAGTAGATCCTTCGAGGATCATGTGGAGGATGTGAGGACAGTGTTACAGCGGCTACGGCAGTACGGAATAAAGCTGAAACCCAGTAAGTGTGAAGTGTTCAAGCGTGAGGTCCGCTACCTAGGGCGCATAGTGTCTGCTGAGGGCAGTAAAATGGACCCCGCTGACACTCTGGCAGTGAGAGCGTTGAAGGAGAAGAGGCCACGGACTGTGGGAGAGCTGAGGGCAGTCATGGGGCTACTGAGCTACTACCGACAGTACATTAGGGACTTCTCCCGCATCGCTGGACCTCTTTATGCCCTGACCGAACTGGACCCTGCGGCAGATAAACAGAAGGACAGTAACACAAGGACAAGGAGAGTAAAAGGAAAGAACAAAGGGACACCTTCACACAAGCTGATTACCTGGACTGACAAACACCAACAAATACTGGAAAGATTAATTGACTGTCTGGTTGAGCCACCTATATTGGGATTCCCAGATTTTAACAAATCGTTCATTATGCACACAGACGCTTCAAATCAAGGTCTAGGTGCAGTGCTGTATCAAGAGCAGGAGGGGAAGCTCCGTGTAATAGCCTATGCATCTCGCACACTGACCAAAGCTGAAAAAAACTACCATCTTCATTCGGGGAAACTTGAATTTCTAGCCTTGAAGTGGGCTGTTACTGAAAGGTTTCGAGATTACCTAATTGGCTCATCTTGCACCATATACACGGACAACAATCCACTTACTTATGTGTTGTCAACGGCGAAACTCAACGCAACGGGGCATAGGTGGGTTGCGGAATTAGCTGACTTCCACCTCACTATCAAATATCGCCCAGGCAAAGAGAACTGTGATGCTGACGGCCTTTCAAGGATGCCTTGTGACATAGAAACGATGATGGAAGAATGCACAGTACAAATGTCTTCTCCTTCCGTGCAAGCTACAGTACAAGCTGTGGAAACAAAAGTCCCACATACAGCATGGTCCGTGATGGCTGTCGGATGTGCTGAGACAGATGAGGGCACGTCTACGCCCTTTTCAAGAGCAGCGATCTGCAAAGCTCAGAGAGATGATCGAAAACATTGGCCCTATCGTAGCCTGCAAACTGTCAAATGAAAAGCCGGTGGGACAGCAGCTAAAATCATACAGTGCACAGAGCAAGTGTTTATTACGTGACTGGGAAAAACTCAGCCTCGATGGAGATGGGGTACTTCACCGAAAGACTGCAACTAGAACACAACTTGTTCTACCCGAAA
Organism: Hoplostethus mediterraneus; assembly: GCA_034670385.1. Lineage (NCBI taxonomy): Eukaryota > Metazoa > Chordata > Actinopteri > Trachichthyiformes > Trachichthyidae > Hoplostethus > Hoplostethus mediterraneus. Next base: position 17,685 of record JAXDDW010000407.1, on the reverse strand, counting down.
TACACAAGACAACAGTTCTGAGACAACTCCACGACGAAATGGGACACCAAGGTGTGGAACGCACAACATCCCTCGTTCGGGATCGCTTTTTCTGGCCACACATGCAGCGAGAGATAGAGCACTATGTCACTCAAAGCTGTGCCTGCCTGAAACAGAAAAAGCCCTGTAGAGAAACAAGAGCTCCACTCACCTCGATTGTCACGACTCAGCCATTCGAACTCGTATCCATTGACTTTCTGCATTTAGACAAGTGCAAAGGTGGATATGAATACATATTGGTGATCGTTGATCATTTCACACGCTTTGCACAAGCCTATGCCACAACATCGAAATCTGCCAAAACTGTTGCCGATAAGATATTTAATGATTATGCGCTGAAGTTTGGGTTCCCCTTAAGAATCCACCACGACCAGGGAGGGGAATTTGAAAATCAGTTGTTTGCGCAGCTGAAGAAAAACTGTGGAGTGATGGGCTCGAGAACAACACCGTACCACCCACAAGGCAACGGGCAAGTTGAGCGGCTAAACAGAACATTACTGCAAATGCTGAGAACGCTTACTGAGAGGCAGAAGTCAAATTGGAGAGAGTCATTGCCCAAGCTCATCTATGCCTATAACAGCACTCGATGTGAAGTCACCGGCTTCTCTCCCTTCTATCTCCTATTTGGGAGATCACCAAGATTACCTGTTGACTTACTGTTCGGCTTGACCCCTGAGACTGGAACTACTGATCATCAAGAATACATGAAAAAGTGGAAACAACAGATGCAAGAGGCATATGAGATCACAACAGCAAATGGAAAAAAATGTGCTGAGAGGGGCAGACGAAATCATGACAACAAAGTGAGGAGTTCTGTGTTGCATGAGGGTGACCGGGTCCTCGTTAGGAATATGACACCCAGAGGAGGAACGGGGAAGCTCCGAAACCATTGGGAAGATTGCATCCACAAAGTCATCCGTCAGGTGGGAAAAGATATGCCCATATATGAAGTACTGCCAGAAGGAGGCAAAGGGAGAGGAAGCAGAATTCTGCACCGTAACCTCTTGTTGCCATGTGACCACTTGCCCCTAGAGATTCAGTTAAAACCTGCCAAAGTAAAGAGACAAATCACAGCTCGAACCAGTGGAGACAGGGAAGAACAAAACCAAGAAGCTGACAATGATGATAGCAATGATGATGACGACGGATACTATATGCTCAGAGATCAGCTTCTGCCTGTGGTGGAGCCTCAGGTAAATACAGGCAGAGGGGATGCTGACAGGGAGGTCACACAGCCCTCACAGGATGCTGAGCCTCAGCAACAGGACATTCCTCAGTTGGATCAGAACAGGGGAGACATGTTGACAGAGGAGGACACATCAGGTCAAGAGGAGATAATAGCTCGAGAGGAAATTGCCCTGGAAGAGAGAGTGCCAGTGCCACTGGCACGTGTTCAAAGTGAAAATAACAATGGAAATGAACAACAATACCAGCGACCAGTGAGAGAGAGACGACCTCCAAGAGTTTTCACATATGATCAGCTGGGCAATCCCAGTTGTTGCAGCACTGGACTGCCAAGCAACAACATGTACTGGTACTCGCCAGCACCCTATGGAGCCATGCAAGCGACAACTGTATGGATGACTCCAGTACAACACTTAAACTACCAGCCGGCTGTTGCACCGGGGTATTGAATGAAGAGCACCTACACAAACACCATACACACAAGGACTTTTGGACAAGCCGAGTGCTGAAACATATACACCATACACTCATGATGGACTGTGGGAACAGCTGAGTGCTGACATATACACACATGCTACACACACTCAAGGGCTTTCGAGTAGGCCGAGTGCTCACGTACAAACCATTGTGAGGACGATCACATAGCATTATATGCACTGGGTAACTGTTTTAAACGTTGTGAACCTGCTTACGGAGATGTCGAGGACGACATCTATGTTGAAGGGGAGTGTGTAATGGTTATTAAATGCTGCAATTCTGAATACACTTGAAGTTATGTTTTGCAGTGTTTCCGTGATAAACTGATCTGTTGTTGATTCTGAATACACTTGAAGTTACGTTTTGCAGTGTTTCCGTGATAAACTGATCTGTTGTTGATTGCTAATGCCTTGTTCAGACCTGTAGGGGGATAACGTGTTGCCTGCGTTCGGTCATTACAACATTGGACTTGACTGCAGCAACATCGTGTCCGCATCTCATTTCTTTCTATTCCCCCTTACAGGTAAGAAGGATAAGGTGTAATATGTTCACAGTGTATATATGTTTTCTACGCCCTAAGGAACATGCAGGGAGTAAAATATCCGTGTCTGCAGTAACTTTAACATGTGAAATGAGTTTGGCTAACCTGAAAATGTAGCTCTGCTGTAGCATGCTAGCTAAATTACTTTTATTTGTGTTTAAGTTGAATTGAGATTGAAATGTTCTCAGGGTAAATGCATAACAGTAGCATCTAGTATTGGTACAATGCATGTATATTATGCTGTTTATTTTAAAGGTGCAATGGGTAATTTTCTAATGCTGTTTAAAGCTACTGTAAAGGGATGTATTTTCTAATGCTGTTTTAAGATACTGTAAAGGTATGTATTTTCTAATGCTGGTTTTCAGATGCTGTAAAGGTATTTTGTGTATTCTGGTTTATATCCAATGCATTTTTCTGCGTTGTTTAAGGTAACAAAGATAAATATTGGTATTTTTCACTGTGACAAATGACAATACAAGACAATGCACATATTTTTCAAATTGTTTATAGGGACAATGTAATGTTTATTGAGAAGCTTGGTGAATATGTAAATATGAAAGTTCTGGTTCGGGCATTACAACATTGGACTTGACTGCAGCAACATCGTGTCCGCATCTCATTTCTTTCTATTCCCCCTTACAGGGGCGCAACAGAGTCATCTCTTCTGTAGTCATCGTTGCAGAACTTTGACTGAGTAGAAAACCGCTGAAGGTGGTGTGGCCAAAAGAGTCTCCCCAAAGGTTTGTATTTGCAGGCATGCGTACAAACACCTGATCGCCTTTCTGCAGCTGCAGCGCCACTCCGTTGCCGCCGTTATCGGCCCCATCAGACGATGACTTGTTATCAGAGGTGGTGGCCACACGTTGGTCGTTCTTGTAGAGGAGCAGGGTGGAGGGGTGCGCATTTCCAGCGTGATAGAAGAACGTGAAGAAGTAAACGCCTGCAACAGGTGCAGTAAAGGTACCTGTGGAAACAGCAGGTTGTTGGCTGCGTTTGACCAGCTTTGGGTTTTTTTTCCATTCTACGTAAATAGCATCTGTTTTGCCTCCTGAATTTATCGTTGGTAGCTAAATGGTGTTTAAAGCAGAGCGCACCTGGATATATTACACATTGTCAATGTATTCAATCTGTTTTCATAGTGCAATTCATTATCATGTTTTCATTATCAATTTGACGAGAAGTCCTTAACTTGCCTGCTAAGCAGTAGGTAAAAGGGTCACCTGTGTTTTTGTTGTAGGCATTGCCGATGTTTGTGATCACTGTTCTGTAGATGAAAGTGATTTCGGTGTTGAAGGGTCCAATGGTTCCACTTCCTCCTGCCGCTGCGCTGAATACTACATTTGTCTTTTCTATAAAAAAATAAAACGTTCCACATTATTTTAAGAACATTTAATAATCTAATAATTGACAGCATCACGGTCCACACTCAACCAGTCAGAGCAGAAGGTTGAATCTACCTTTGTTCCTCAGTTCCTCAACCTGGCTTTCGCTGTCTTTCAACCTGGTTTCGAAAGCTCCCAGTTTTTCTCTCACGGCACTAAGCTCTCTCTGTAGATCAACCAGGTCAGAGCAGCTGAGGACCTTTTGCTCAGCCTCAACCTCGACCTGGGCCAACGTCAGGCCCCATGACAGCGACACCAGCACACAGAGCGCCAGATTCATCTTCCAACTTGATTGAAGGCAGCTCAACTCTCTAATTCAGCTCTCTGGCTGGTTTCATGTGGGTCCATATATAGCGACCTTCTGTTAATTATTGTCTGGAGCCTCTTTTATCAGGCTGTACCACTTGATCCACTGCTTGCAGATTTGGAAACTCTAATTCTGGGAAACAGTTGGGAAACACTTGTTATCAGCGCCTAAAGAAGTCAGTTGACTTCATCGTTATCTCCCAACAGCCAAACGCACAAGGTCAGATAAATCCAAAGACTCATTCAAATGTGGACAATGCAGTCATTGTGGCAGTGTGTCATGAAGAGAGGCATTTCTTGATTTCGATATCAATACAGAATATTGGATTTTCATTCTTCAAAGGTTATCTTTAACATATACTATGTACATTACCGCTCAAAAGTTTGGGGTCACTTAAAAATGTCCTTATTTTTTTAAAGAAAAGCACAATTAAAATAACATTAAATTGATCAGAAAAACAGTCTAGATAAATAATAAATGTCTCATATCATCGAGGCATTCAAAAGTTATTGTCTCAAAACTTTACCAGTGTGATGGATGACCCTTATTGATTTCCCTGCCAAAATCAAATTTACTGGCATTTGGCGCTTGGTGGGTGAGCAGGATCCTGCATGTACAGGAATTGACAATATGTCATCCTCACTATAGCTCTGGCTCAAGGGGAGCAGGAAGTGGTCAACCGTAGCCATGGTAACTTGGCTGCACCTCACGCCAATGAACAGCCTTGTGAGAAGAACAACAACAATAATGCCTACAACAAGTTTGTCCACAACCACGTCCTTTCAAAGTCCTTTGACACAACTAAAAAAGATGAATGGGAAAGGTGAATTAAAGAGTAACTCAATAGGTACAATGTGAAGAAGCCAGCAAACAGTACAATTACACATTGGGTTGTACATTGATGAGTGAATTATAAGCAATTTGGTTTCCTGCAAGTGAATTGGGTGGTGGTGTAGCCTCATAGAAGTTATGCAACACAAACTGTAAATAAACTCCAGAACTACAGTAACAACATGTGACACCATGACAGCCATTGTATGAGATGTGTACATTGAGATGTAGTGTATGTTGTGTATTGACAATGGTAATGAACACTATGCTTAAAGGTTAATTTCTACATATTATAAAAAGGCATATTGTCACTATATTCATTTTAGGAGAATATTAGGTCAAGATGAAAACAAGTTGTATAACCAATGATTGCGTAAATATGTGCGTACGTGCGAAAGGGCCTGCTGTGAGTTATCATAACATGAGTTATCACTTGGACTGGGCCCACCATTGAGGAACCAATCAGATCTCTCCAGTTGAGGATAACAGGCTATGTTAGTGGAAATAATCTGTCCTCCTCGTTTTGGCAATCCCTTCGGTGGGGGGGGTGTAAAATCCCATTGGAAGAAAGACCAAAGGAGGAAGTACCAAAGGAGAAAGTATCCTAATAACAACTATATAAAACTATATATCTTCATCCCCAAGATGAGTGGAGTGGAGTATCAGTAGTTGAGCAAGCATGCAGATGACTGGAGTGGAGTATCAGTAGTTGAGCAAGCATGCAGAAAAAACTTGACGCTGGGTAGTCAATTTCAGTGTAACAGTGATCTCATTCTACAGATACCTGAAGGAGAAAGGACTCTGTGATAGAACTCCCGTGCAGTCCTTCGTTGTTAAGAAGGACATCAGAAGATTCAATGAGATCTGTGACGGCCACGGCAAACGCCTGCGTGGTAACCTCTGCATTAGCAACAACCGCATGACGGTATATAACATCAAAGCGTATATGTCCGATGGGAAATGCATTGTCAGTTGTTTCCGCAAATGCAACCACTATGCGATTGTGGCTTGTGATGTAATTGACAATCTCTGCCGCCCTGTCCATTATGAGAAATACAGACAGGAGAAGCCAGACAGCAATGCTGAAACCTGCCGTAAAAAGTAGCCAACAGGCTAAATGAAGCCTTTCTTGTTGTCTTCAAATTGAATACAGTTTGTTCATGTACAAACCTAATAAATACCTTGACATTCTCTCTTGTATCTTTCCACTTGTATACGGTTCCCTACCAAGGATTATGAGGAGGAGGCAGGACTAGAAACAGGCAGTAGTTTGATCATGAAATAACGCGGTTGAAAGGTGATAGATAGGTGATAGAAAAAATCGTCCTTTTCTTCTCAAAAATGTTCCCAAAGAAAAGTGTGTTTCTACAGAATCTGTTGAGACAGAGAATCAATTTTCCGCTAATAGAGAAAGACAGGCCTATACTTCAAATGTATCAACTCAATTTGAGGAGAGGCTGTGTCAAGTATAAAAGTTATATTATCTTCTTCTGGATAATAAAGATTAGCTTGGCTGCACCAAACATGTTTATCAGTGTTCATTTACAGTTTTAAAATAAACTGTACATGTATATGTAACACATAGTGGACAGGAAGAGGTGCAGCACTCTCAGTTGCAAAAATAACTACCTGTTTATTGGTTAAAATTATGCTTTACACAGCACATCAGACATGAGCCTCCAGGTTTGCCACTGCAGCTGGTCCAAAATGACCAGTTACCATGGCCTGAGGATTCACCAGGGGAAGATAGGCTGCACGCCGAGGGGAACCACGATTCCAGAGAGTGATCAATACCTTTGGGCAAATTGAGGACTTCCAACCAAACAACAGGACCCTTGGGTGGATTTCTACACCCCGATCAAGGATGGTGAGCACACGCAGTGTCTTCTGATGTCACAAGGAATACCCGGCTTATCGTAATACTCTCTGGTTTCACATTGGGTTCTTCCAGGGTTCAATACGCCCAGATGTACAAATGCTAACATGTTAGCATACAGTATGTTGAGAGCCCGTAGACCACTATCATGCTCTAATGTAAGAAGACAGACCTTTTAGTCATCCAGATCTTCTCATCAGTGTAGTCCTTTTAAGTACTCGCTGGACAAAATGACAATACGTGTTGTACAAACTGGATGCAGTGTATTTTAGAAACAATAAAATAACCTTTATAAAGTTGTTGCTTCCTCCTCTGCTCTAAATAAAACAAAAGGGGTAATAATATTAACACGTAAGACACTTCAAATCACCATCATTGGTAAAGGGGGTGATGAAGATGGCAGAATTGCTTTTATTAAGTGTATGTATAGTGGAAGGAGAGTGGCATTCGTTAACATATATGCACCAAACAAATATGAAGATCTTTTTTTCACTCGGCTGAACAAGGTATTGGCCGAACTCTGACTTTGAAGTAGTAATTGGTTCTGATATGAATGCCATACTAGATAAAAAATTGGATAAATCAAGTAAATCTCACTCTAACCCACAAACAACTAAAGCACTAAAGCATTTACTTTCAGATTTTAATCTTATGGATGTTTGGTGGGTACACAACCCCACTTCTAAGGAGTACACTTTTTATTCAAATAGGTATAAGTCCTTTTAAAGGATAGATTTAATATTAATGTCTGCATCCCTTATATCTTTGGTTCAAAGTATAGAGATTAAGCACATGAGTATAACAGATCACCATGCATACAGATGCCAATTGCTGATGGTCAAAGAGCCACTAGGTGGCGGTTTAATCTAACATTGTTAGAAAGTCAAGATTTCTGTGAACAATTTGAACTGGACCTAGAAGAATTTTTGAAGATCAATAGACAATCAGTCGATGACGTTAGGTATCTCTGGGACGCAGTAAAAGGATTTATAAGAAACAATGCGATTTCATACTCCTCTAGATTGAATAAAGAGCAACTTCAAAGAATACAGGAATTAGAAACTTCAATATCTGATTGAGAAGATCTCAGCAAATAAATAATTCTGAACATATAGCAAAGACTTTAGCTAAAATAAAAATAGAGCTTAATTTATTACTAACACAGAGAGCTGAACTAGACTTAACCATTACCTATATGGCAATCGCCCAAGTCGTCTTCTGGCATAATAAATTAAAAACGAATGATCAACTTACAAATATTAGATCAGAAACTGGGGCCACCCTATCCGATCCTAAGTTGATTAATCAAAGATTTTGTAACTTCTATAGACAGCTGTACACTTCAGATAACAACTCCTCAGCATTAGACAGGGACAACTATCTTGAGAAACTGAATCTGACTTCACTATCAACAGAAGAGGCTTCTATATTAGGGGCCCCGCTATCCCTTGAGGAACTTAAACAATCTCTAACAAAAATGAATAAGGGTAAGTCACCTGGAAGTGACGGCATTCATCCGGAGGTCTATTTAAAATTTTGGACACCTCTAGGACCACTGATCTTGGATATGTTTAATGCAGCGATTAACAAAGGATGTTTTGGAAGAGATGTAAACACAGCACTGATAACGCTTCTTTTAAAAAAGGACAAGGATCCAACAAATTGTGCTAATTACCGCCCTTTGTCCTTATTAAACGCGGATATTAAATTATTTTCAAAGACGCTTGCGAGCCGTTTAGAGATGTATTTGACTAAATTGATTCATCCAGACCAAAGTGGATTCGTAAAAAAACGCTTATCAGCTGACAATCTACGTCGTCTATTACATATTCTGGATGCTTCCGATAATCTCTTACCATCAGATACACACAGAAAAATAAAGGTGCTAACTGGAACCGAAAATGGTTCTTCAGAGTGATGCCATAGAAGAACCATTTCTGGTTCCACAAAGAACCTTTCAGACCAAGGTTCTTTAAAGAACCATTAAATGGTTCTTTAAAGAACCCACAAAGGTGCCTCAAAGAACCATCTACTGTCTGTTGATGCAGAAAAGGCCTTTGATCGGCTGGAGTGGCCTTTCCTATGGTCAGTATTGAATCATATGGGCTTGGGGTCACATTTTATTAACATGGTAAAAACTATATATGCTATTCCCTCAGCCAGTGTAGTCACAGGTAGCATATGCTCTACTCCCTTTGAAATAAGCAGAAGCAGCGGTCAAGGAGATCCAATTTCATCAATGTTATTCATTCTATCACTGGAGCCTTTCGCACAGTCTATTAGGTTATCTCCAAGTATTACACCAATAAAAAATAAAATGTACGCAGCATCATATATCTTTATTTGCTGATGATGTTCTTTTATTTTTTTCTGACATAAAGCATTCTCTTCCAAACATCCTTGATAGCTTTGAACAGTATAGCTATGTATCCAGTTACAAAATAAACTGGACTAAGTCTTCACTATTACCTTTGAACCCGCTAAGTAAGGACGACTGTGCACTTTTCAATATCCCAGTAGTTTCTCATTTTAAATATTTAGGAATAAATGTATTTGCATCTTTAGAAAAAACTATCTCTAAGAACTATAGTAATACTCTTAACATGATCAAATCTGATTTGGAAAGATGGCATAACCTACCCATTTTCCTTTCTGGTAGAATCTCAATAATAAAAATGAATGTGCTTCCTAGAATAAACTTTTGTTGTTATATGTTACCTCTAGCATCCCCTCCAAGATATTGGGAGAAAATACATAGAATGATTACCAGGTTTCTATGGAGGGGCAGACGATCAAAAATAAAACTGGCCAACTTGCAAAGAAGGAAGGAATTAGGGGGGCTATCAGTACCAAATTTTAAATTGTATTTTCAGTCTCTTACTTTTCGTCCCTTAGTAAACTGGTTTAATAACACTACCTCAACTCCATGGCTCAATATTGAGGGGAATTTGGTGGCTCCAGTCTCTTTGAATGATATTTTGTTTACAAGTCTTTCTATCAGAAAATGTAGAATGAAGTATGGTTCAATAATAGCTTATGCAATTCAGAATTTCCATATTAGAAAAGATATACAACTGGAAATCTAAATGGCATGTCAACACACCAATATTTTATAATAATTTGTTAAAGTCAGGAGGAAGATATTTTGTTTCACCTCAATGGTATAGTGCAGGTGTACATAGTTTAGGAGACATTATGAATAATACTGGATTAAGAAGCTTTCAAGATTTAAGGGAAACATAAATTGCCATCCAACTCTTTTTTTTAAATGTATTTACAGTTACGTTCTGCTATACGGGCTGCAAATATCTTGTGTGACAAGCAACCCTTTACACATCCAATAATAAATTTAATTAAGAAACTATCTGAATTAGCGAAAGGGCATGTCTCTTTAATTTATAATACATTGTTAGAACATACACAGACCCCATTAGCGATAACAACAGTATGGAATAATGACTGCTCTGAATCATCTATAGACTGGGCCAGAGTATGGAAGAATGCCTCTCATTCTTCACAAAATCCAAATCATAAATTAACGAATCTGAACTTTATATTTTGAACTTATCTGACTCCAAAGCGACGTTTCAAGATGAATATAGCTACATCTCCAAACTGTACCCTATGTGATCTAAATCAAATGGGGACATTCTTACATATTATGTGGGAATGTCCACCAGTTATTGTTTTTTGGGAACAGATAGCAAAACGTCTCTCTGAGACACTGGAGGTAGAGATTGACTGCTCCCCACTATGTATGCTCTTGAATGATGATTCTGGGCAGGATTTTAACCACACTCAAAGACAGCTGTGGCTAGCAGCTTGCACTATTGCAAAAAAGATGTTGGCGGTCAGGTGGAAACCACCACACACCCTTTCTATTCATCAGTGGACTCAATCTTTAATAGATATTCTATCAATGGAGATTTCTGTTGCAAGGATGAATGGGGCAGGACAGATTACCCTTGAAGCTAGAAAAGATGCACTCAATGCAGCCAGAAACATGATATAGATTTATTTATTCATTCTTTACTAACCTTTCAATATATTGTCATGAAATATTTTGCATGTATAATGGAATCTGGAGAAAGACCCATTTGGATGGGGTGGGTTAGGGTTGGGAAATGATCAAAGGTGCAGGTGTACTGTAGGTATGTACTGGTACATGTGTATGTATGTATGTATGTATGTATGTATATGTATTTATATATATATTTATTTTTGTTTTGCCTTGTTTCTTAACTTCCTATTATGTACCTGTCTTTCAAACCCATGGCGTATGGATAGATAGATGGATGGAAAATCATATACCTACAAGTTAAGTTGATGACAGTGTTCATTTGATTATCTTTGATGTACACCTGCGAACCAGAGTCGGCGCTATGGGGGGGCATTCGCGGGCCACGCCCCCCTGACAGCCTTATTGTGCCCCCCCAAGTCATGCCTGTGTTGTATTAATTAATTATTTTTATTATAGTAAAAGTCAGACGTTTTCCTTTATAAATAGGCTATATAGGCTATTATTAAACGAAACGAAACAAAAATAATCTTAAAAGAAGTGTGTGTGATTGCTGATTATGCTGACCTACGTAATGCTGAGAGAGAGAGAGAGAGAGAGAGAGAGAGAGAGAGAGAGAGAGACCTTGTGTGTGCGCACGTTTTGGTTTGAGATCGGGGCGGGCGTGTTTGTGTAGGCGCTATTGAAAACCTGGCTGCATTGACTGTGATCATATATTTATTGATGCAATTGTGATAGTTGTACTGTACCTACTTAATTATTCGTAGGCTTGTCACTTCGCCGATGCTCTGACGCGCACGGTGCACAGTATAGGCTGCTCAGTGTGTGGTTTCGCCGATGCGTGCGCGCACGTGTTTGTGTGTGTGTGTGTGTGTGTGTGTGTGTGTGTGTGAGAGAGACTTACGTGCACCCATGTTTTGAGATTGGAGGTTAGTGTGTTTTGTGTGTTGGTTTGCGGAAAATTCTGAAGCCTATATTTTATGTCACTGTCAATTGAATGGGAATGTATGCCCCCCTGCTGTGAGCCTATGCCCTCCCATTAGATTAGTTCTGACACCGACTCTGCTGCGAACTTTGTATAAAATACAATAAAATGAATAAATAAAAGGATGGTGAGCACACGCAGTGTCTTCTGATGTCACAAGGAATACCCGGCTTATCGTAATACTCTCTGGTTTCACATTGGGTTCTTCCAGGGTTCAATATGCCCAGATGTACAAATGCTAACATGTTAGCATACAGTATGTTGAGAGCCCGTAGACCACTAGCATGCTCTAATGTAAGAAGACAGACCTTTTAGTCATCCAGATCTTCTCGTCAGTGTAGTCCTTTTAAGTACTCGCTGGACAAAATGACAATACGTGTTGTACAAACTGGATGCGGTGTATTTTAGAAACAATAAAAGGATATGCAATCCAAAAAAATTACTTCTACATCTATCCTTGGCTCTTATTTTGTACCTTTTTCAGCACAAATATATGCAGTTTGGTGATCTAGGAAGCTTATTCTACTGTTGCTCTCATTGTACGTCACTCTGGTCATCTAAAATCTCAATGAAAATGTAAAATGCCTTCAGCTACACTTATCAGAGGTCTTTAATGTTTGTAAGCTGTTGGTTCTGATATTTGGTATCCTTTGTTAGTGTCCATGGGTGTGTGTCACTTTAAAACAAAAGCCTGTACATACAATGCACAAGCAAATAGCAGGGGCAGCTTGTATGTGTTAGGGGTAATATTCTATTTTCATACTGATCCTTTGTTATTATATTATTTTTGATATGTATTCAAGCCATATTCTTTATCAAGAGTCTGATTTCTTCAAAGAAGTCAATAAAAAAAGGTTTGATATGAAACATAACCATTGTTTTAATTGACCATTACCATCATATATCATTGAATACAGCCTGCATGTAGCCATTGATATATTCAGTACAGAGTATTTGAAGGGCTTTACTTATTAAAGGCATAGACTCAGTTACCTGAATGACTAGTCAGTTCCCAGAACTGAAGGTCTGAACGTCACTGTGGCCCACAGCAGCAACATTATAACATATTTGACTTGCATGGTCTCGTCTGCATGTCTGAGTGGGCTGTCAAACACCCTGAGGCTTTATCACATCGGCTGACCACAAAACACACTTCCCCTGTTAGAATTAGGTGTAGACTTGAGAACCTAAGCTGAGGTAAGAAACAGGAAAAGAATAAAAGCTGAAGAAACAGAACTCTATTAGCTATGTTGCACAAAATAATTTCCAATTTTTCGGTAGCCAAGTGAGCATGAGCAGAAAGGGGAAGTTAGTGACCATGCTATAACCCGAGGGTTTAGCTAAGTTTATTAGCTGAGTTTGGTTCAAGTTGTTGACTATCAACAATGTGAACCAGAAAAAGGAAGACATTTATAACACTTGTACTTTCCTTGATCACAACAAATTTGCTGATCCTAGAATAGATGATGATAGATGATAGGATCATAGAATAGATGATCATAGATTATCGAATCATAGAATATATTCATATATGGTGAAAAATGATTTTGCTGTTTTATGATTGGCCGGTTAGCTGTTTGCTGTGGTGATTGTGGTGTGGTATAAAAGGGTGAGAAACTTTTCAAGACAGGGGGTTCGAAGACTTCTAGCAGAGACCTTACATCTATCAGCATTGATTCCCTCCAGACCCACACAGCAATATTATTGGGGCAGCCTGATCCGACACAATTGCAGAGTAAGTGAGAATATGTCTCTCTCTCTCTCCAATTCTTGTTGATTGAATTATCATTTTATGAACATCTGATTTGGTGCTTTTTACTGCTGAATTATATACATTTCAACCAGCAGACTAGTTGTTTCCATAATAGGGAAGCTGCTGCTAACTAGTGTGATCCCAAACTTTATGCTTTACACAGGCCAGTTGGGGAGGTAGAAGGGACGGCTTCAGGGAGAAGGTAGTTAGAAGCTAGATGAGTTCCCTCACCATCAGCCTTTGACTGGTATCCTCAGGTAGGCCAGATATCCACGTTAGACGTGAGGGCTGATCTGGGGCTTTGTACTGGGCCTCTAGGAAACACGGCCAAGAAGTCATCGACTGTCAACAACCAATCAGATTTTCATGCCTCCTTGTTTCCCTAACAATGTGACTATTTCATGATGGCAAGTGCAAAATGGGTACAAAAGAGTCCAACAATAAACGTCTAAAAGACCAAAAGCTGTCTATAACTGAGGCATTCAAGTTTACTGGCATTTGGGACTTGGTGGGTGTTCATGAGCAGGCAAATCATTTTAGTTTTTTTGTTGATATTGAAACAACAACGCCCCTCCCCTCTCTCTTTGTCTCTCTTTCACTCTCAGGATGAACTTCACTCTCTTGACTGCTGTCCTCCTCACTATAGCTCTGGCTCAAGGGAAGCAGGAAGTGGTCAACCGTAGCCATGGTAACTTGGCTCCAGCTCGCACCAATAAACAGCCTTGTGAGAAGAACAACAACAATGAGGCCTACAAGAAGTTTGTCCACAAACACGTCCTTTCGAAGTCCTTTGACACATCTAAAAAAGACGAATGGGAAAGGTGAATTAAAGAGTAACTCAATAGGTACAATGTGAAGAAGCCAGCAAACAGTACAATTACACATTGGGGTTGTACATTGATGAGTGAATTATAAGCAATTTGGTTTCCTTGCAAGTGAATTGGGTGGTGGTGTAGCCTCATAGAAGTTATGCAACACAAACTGTAAATAAACTCCAGAATTACAGTAACAACATGTGATAACATGACAGCCATTGTAGAGGAGACCCTTCATCCCAGTAGTCAATTTGAGTTTAACAGTGATCTCATTCTACAGATACCTGGAGGAGGAACGACTCTGTGATAGAACTCCCGTGCAGTCCTTCGTTGTTGAGGAGGACATCGGAAGATTCAATGAGATCTGTAATGGCAAGGGCAAACGCCTGCGTCGTAACCTCTGCATCAGCAACAAACACATGACGGTATATAACATCAAAGTCAAAGTGTCCAAGGGTAAATGCATTGTCAAGAGTATCGCCAAAGACGAGCAGTATGTGATTGTGGCTTGTGATGTAACTGACAATCTCTGCCGCCCTGTCCATTATCAGAAATACAACAATGAGAAGCCAGGCAAGAATGCTGAAACCTGCCGTAAAAAGTAGCCAACAGGCTAAATGAAGCCTTTCTTGTTGTCTTTAAATTTCTTTGAATACAGTTTGTTCATGTACAAACCCAATAAAAACCTTGACATTCTCTCTTGTATCTTTCCAGCCAGTTTATTGTGAAATGAATAAGATGTCTTGAAAGAGAAATACGGTTGCCTACCAGGATTATGAGGAGGAGGCAGGACTAGAAACAGGCAGTAGTTTGATCATGAAATAACGCGGTTGAAGAGGCCTGGAGGATAGAGTGGCAGTATCAACTCTGATACCCTCGTTCAGTTCCCAAGTCATGCTGAGAAGTTTTCTACTGTGAGTGACAGTTTCACTTTCAGCGAAAGGTTTTCTTATTTAACAATGACCAAACCTCCCTAACTTTCACCAAACTATCTAGTGGCCTAACCTTCATTCATTCTTCTGTTGTTTTCTCTCTGTATTTATTACAGTATCTGTTTCCTGTTTCTGAGTTATGCAGCCGCACCTCATTTAGGGAGCAGTCGGACCAGGAGAATGCAGTTAGGCCACTCTACAGGCCTTAAAATCACCTTTGTTACTCTTTAGTCACTTGACTTAAAGACTTCGACTTAAAGACTGCCTCTCTGACTGAGGCAGCAGACTGTTCCATAGATAGGGAGCCCGGTAAGAAAAGGCTCTGTTACCTGCAGGTTTCTTTCTGACTGCTGGGATGGACGCAGATTCGACAATCTGTATATAAATGTAACAACATTAAAATATGTTTTAGATGAACACTGCAGCTGTTTTTAAATGAGTATATTTGTGGATTTGTTTTACATTTATATGAAACGATACACATTTGTGTGTGCATTGAAAAATATATTTGTGAACAGAGACATTTATATATAAATCCCAAATTATATTTGTGAATCATGTTGTATTCATTTGTGACTATTGAGAGTTAGCTGACTCCATAGGGTGTTGGTGTGTGCTTTGCCTATGGGGTGGGGGGGCCTGGCTCACCACAACAGTACAGGAATCATCCACAATCTATTTTGTGGTTGATAAAATATGTGGAAAGTGCTTGCACTGCTGCCTCACAGCAAGAAGGTCCTGGGTTCAATTCCCGCCTGGGGCACTATTGACTCTGGGGTGTCCAGATGGGTTATCTCCCAGGCCTTTCTGTGTGGAGTTTGCATGTTCTCTCCAGGGCTCACACGGGGTCCTCTTCCACAATAAGGACCCCAATTGAAAAAAGGTGCAAGAAGATTGCCATCTCCCGTCCCGACCACGACGTGGACTCAACACCTGGAGCCGCTGGTCCTCGGGCACTGACACAGAGGGCCGCCCACTGCTCCTGGCTGGGGCAGTGTAGACCAGGATGGGTCAAAAGCAGAGGACAAACGACCGCATGCTGTGTGTGACACAAAAATGTGGACTAATAAAGTGTGTTCTTCTTCTTCTTCTTCTTGGGCCAAACCCATTTCAGCAGAGCTTTGGGAAAGCTTGAACAACAATAATAGTGAAATGGTTTACTAACAGGATGGTGTACTAAGTTTCTTACTGAGCCTTGTATAACTGCATGCAGGTTGAAAGGGGTGACTTGTTGGGTGGAGAAAAGTCCATATGTAACCGTATGCCGTCTCACTCACACACACAC
Organism: Hoplostethus mediterraneus; assembly: GCA_034670385.1. Classification (NCBI taxonomy): domain Eukaryota; kingdom Metazoa; phylum Chordata; class Actinopteri; order Trachichthyiformes; family Trachichthyidae; genus Hoplostethus; species Hoplostethus mediterraneus. The sequence continues at coordinate 1,259 of JAXDDW010000407.1, read as the reverse complement.
ACACACACACACACACACACACACACACACACACACACACACACACACACACACGCGCGCTTTTGGGTGTGTCTTTGTACTCTGCTGAACTCTGATCTCTTTTCTCAGCAGCTTTCTATCCACATATTGATCCTGATTCATCCATTGTATAATGGGCACAAAACTGAACATACAAATAATATCATTTCAACCATTTTTGTTTTAGCTGGAGGTAGCCCCCCCCCCGCACTTGTACAGTACTAGGTGGAGAGGACTGCGGTGTGTGTTCGTGCCAGCTGATCACAAGAGGCAGATTGTTTGATCATAGTAACGCGCGGAACGAGGAACAAGGAACAAGGAAGGAACGAGGAACATGATGGTGGTTTCCCATATGCTCTAGTTCTGCTTATTCTGCTTATTTTAAGCAGCCAGACGGCACCAACTGCGCAACATATGTGGCGGCCGGGAAATGTCCATGTTTATTGTTTCCCCACATTTACAGTAACATAGAGGTCACCGGTGATGGCGATCAAATCAACAGTCACATAACAACAGGGGGTCTTCCACTGCTTCAGTAGTCAGTCAAGTCAAAGTCAGTAACCCACCTAGTTGGTGGGTAACAGTGACAGTCAGCTATGTAGGAATGACACCAAGGCCAATCGAGATCCAGGTCATCATTGAAACAAGCACAAAGTGTTGATGTCCAGTGGCTTTCTCTCTGATTCAACCTCCTTTAGGCTGTGTTTTATACCTAAATACAGTATGAAAATGAAAATGTGGGGTATTATCCAAAGTGATGACTTGGTACGTGACGTTTTCCCACATCCACTTGTTATCAGCTCCTAAAGAAGTCAGTTACTTCATCGTTATCTCCCAACAGCCAAACGCACACGGGTTTGATATATCCAAAGACTCATTCAAATGTGGACAATGCAGTCATTGTGGCAGTGTGTCATTCTTCTGAGAAATTAATTAAAACCCATTTATTCTCTCTGTCATTTGACCAGCCTTGAGGGATGGCTCAGTCTCTTCTCAGAGTAGGGTAGACCAGTTAGCTCATCCTAGCTCAGGTCCTGCCCATGGATATTAGCATCCCGCCTACATGCCTATTCCCTGGTCTCTGGTCATGTTTGTCTTGTGAGTCGTGGTGTGTGTGGGTGTGTGTGGGTGAGTCTCCTATCTGCTCCAGGGTGCAGCCCGCAGAGTTTGGGGTCCCAGTGGTCCCCCCCTCCTAGGACGTGTGCTGGCAGGCGTTGCGTTTTTCCTTTCCCTTTTTCTGG
>JAXDDW010000406.1:0-22909 GCA_034670385.1 Hoplostethus mediterraneus | reverse complement strand
CCCAGACCTCTCCAAACTTCACCAAATTAGGTCAGTCTGTGTGTTTGTTTGTGTGTGTATCAGTATACCTCTCTGCCTGTATCTGTGCCAGTGTGCTTCTCCGTATGCGGTGCACCTCTGTTTTAGCCCGCTCTTGCAAGGTGTGATGCAATGTCTACACAAGCAAACAGTACACGTGATACACTTACTCTTTCTGTACCCCTTTCTCCGCTCCCTCCCTCCTGTCCATTTCCTCTCTGCAGAGCATTCACGGTGACAGCTATAGCCCAGATGTGTGTGCTGGGTCTAATGTGGGTGTTTGGGGCCTTCCTGTTTCAAGAAGGTACGCCAGTAGTAGCATATATCTTCACTATCCTCAACAGCCTACAGGGAGCGCTGGTCTTCCTCATGCACTGCCTACTGTCTAAGCAGGTACTGTATGTGTGTGTGTGTGTGTGTGTGTGTGTGTGTGTGTGTAAAGAAGAACAACAACAAAGTGGAATGAGAACGCTATTTTTGGTAATGTTGTTTTTTTCTCCATGATGTTCTGCTGCCCTCTACAGGTGAGAGACGAGTACAGCAAGTTCCTATGCTGTATCTGCACGCAACAGAAGAGAGATCCCTCCAGTAGTCAAAGTCAAACACAAGTAAGGGTACAGTGCCGTAACCTCACTCACTCACTCTCTCACACACACACAAATTGGCTTACTCTTTCTCTGAATTTGGTGTGTGTGTGTGTATTCATCTAGGGTTCTTCGCGTGGACAGCACACAGAAGAATCTCTATTATGAAGAAGCGGTCTTTCTCTCTAACTCCACCTGCAGGACAGACCTTTCCCACGGCTAACGCCGGGGACACACTGGACGCGGAACGGCGACGAAAGGTGACGAAAATTCAGCCGAAAGGCTGCGGCCTGCAGCGACCGTTTCGGTGTCAGGTCTAAGATTTTCTCGATTCGTGAGCGAATGTGTAAAGCTGGGCAGGAAGTCAGACACACCCTGATTGATGGTATTTCTGAGTTGTGTCTAAACTTTAACTATCTGTGAGCGAGAGAGACAAGCAGGCACACGCACACAAGCAGAAAGAGATTTATATGTTTATATAGATGCATGTGCATTTTAATCAACACCATACTACTCAAGTATACATAATACTTAATAATTTTTCAGGTCTTTCAGTTCTTACTTGTGTTGCCCTGTTACCTGTGGCATGTACTTTCATATTGTTGAGAGAAAGAGAGACAGAGAGAAAGAAACTGGATAAGGATATACTGACATTGACTTGCATGAAAAAGCACAGAAATATGACACTAAATCTTCCTCATGATGATGTGGTTGATGTGGAGATGAAAGATAGTACTGATGACAAAAAAGATGACGTTGAGGAGGTTCTGAAACACATACCTCAAAAGAGCAGGGGAAATGTAACACATCTCATGGCTTCAATGCAGAATTCCAAAGATTTTGTAGCATGGATAGGCCAGGGTGAACTTATTGTTAATGGGAATGTGATAAGAGGTCACGCATTTATGATTTGTTGAAGAATGTCACAGCTCCCTAAAAAGTTAACGATCCTTCCAGACCTTTAGGATGGCGCGAGTTTTTAAAAACCTCTAGCTGATCTAAATGTGCCTCTAATCTCTATACCCAACACACGAGCAACTTATTACAGGATATAAGAATATGCCTGTTTCTACTAGCGATAATGAGTCTCCAGCATCTTCTTCTCGGGGTAATCAAAGTATTCGTGATTCAGCTACATCTGGATCTACTAGACTCATGTTAAGAGATTGGGTAACCTACTAATTTATTTCTTTGTATTTGTTTTATTTGCTTTGTTCAAATGTTCTTTTCCATCTTTTGTATTATTTTTTGTATATTATCTGTATTGAATGAATTATAATGGTTTTTTTTTGTATTGCTTATTTTAAAAAGAAATTGTGCATTTTAAATAAATATGCGACAACATATTTTGACAAGGGTCATTTTATTCATCACATACATAATCATGACTTGGAACAAAATTACAATCTAGCACATACACTCTGTATACAGGTAAAATCGTAATGGCTACACATATTGGGTTGTATCCGGTTAACAAATTTACAGACCATTGAATCGTTAGACAAGATTATCACTATACTTTAATACATTTTGGTAGGACACTCCCTTTTGTATATTAAATAAGAAAAACACACAATGTTGTCCGCATGTGGTAGCCAGATTGTCTTGTACTTGGCGTGTAGAATAAAACACATCGTCGCCGTTCTGGTTAAGAAAACTGTATATGGAGTCCGAGAATTCCATGGGTGTATTTCCAAACGAATCAAAAAAGTAAGCCTCTCTACGGGCTGTGATGTATGTGGCCAACCAATGCGTACCAGGTAAACGTGGCGGGTCTGTGTTGACTATCAGCATGGCGGGCACTCTTTCAAGATCGTAGGGAATCTGATCACAGGCAAACACTCCCAAAAAAGAAGCCCTTTTGGCGAATTTTTCAATAACCGATGTCAGCTCTAGGGTATGCATCATACGGTTGTGACTTAGTAGTGATCCAATAGTACTTGTCTGCTATTGGATATTTCGATAATAGAGTCATAAACAGCATAGCAGATAAAGTTGACGGTTCTAGCCAGAGCTGTTCTGAACCTTGCCTCTAGCTGTACATTTCCTGTTCTGATCAGTGAAACGTGTTGTCCACAACCCTCATCAAGCTCAAGATTAAAACAAAACGTATATCTAAAAACAAAATCATCACGATCAATGGCTAGACCTTTCTTTCAACTGTCGCCCTGTTGCCTGAATTAATTGAAAATACTCGTGGACATACTGTCCATTTCTAAAATCTGGTTGGAAATGGTTTTGCCGGATATGTATGCCCATCAGTATAAATAGCTAGGAACTCTGTATCATAATGTTGAAATCTGAAGGGGTTGCGACCAGTGTGACCTGTGAATGCTTCATTGTCAACAAAGTAAATTTAGGTATCTGACCCAAAAAAAGATTGGCAGCAGAGGCAGGGGAAAGAGCAGGAGGCGGAAGCAGGGAGAAGCCGGGGGGACTGATGGTGGACGCGGTTGGCAAGGCAGGCAGGTGTTGAGCAGACAGGCAGGCAGGCTTGCAGACGGGGAGATGAAGAGATTGACTGGGTAGCGAGCAGTGATCCTGGAGCACAGGGAGAGCAGCATTAACAAGGCGTCGAGAAACAAGAAACAAGCTAGAATGCACAATTCTAGGAGCCGAGGATGTGAGCTAACCACAGTGGCTGAATCAACAATCTGGTGATGAGTGGGTGGAAAGCTGGGGTTCTTGTACTGGAGGTTATGGTTGATGATCTACAGGTGTGTGAGGCAGAGCAGGTGGGAGATGAACCCGGGGAGGTGCCGGAGCCTGGAGCTACGCCCACAGGACAGACATAGATGCACTAGAAACACAAGGGGGAGGAAGAACACAAGGAAAACTGGTGGCACGGCTGAGACCGTACCCCCCTCAACGGGAGCCTCCAGGCAACCCACCCGGCTTGTCAGGATGGGCCTGGTGGAACTCCCGGACGAGGGAGGGGTCCAGAATGAGGCGACGGTGCACCCAGGTGCACTCCTCCGGACCATATCCTTCCCAGTCGACCAGGTACTGGTATCCCCGGCGGCACACGTCCAGTAGCCGCCGGACGGTGTAGGCTGGGTGGTCATCAATGATCCCCGGGGTTGGAGGGGGAACGGCTGGAGGGCACAAAGGGCTGACAGACACTGGTTTTGTGATACATGGACGGTGGGGTGAATCCTCATAGATTTGGGTAATTTCAGTTTGACAACAGAGGTGATGCTGGCAATTCCGTATGGGCCAATAAAACAGGGGGAAAGTATTTTGGAAGCAGCTCTGAGTGGGATGTCCCTGGAGGAGAGCCAAACCTTCTGACCTGGTTGGTAGTCCAGAACTGGAGTCCGGTGGTGGTCAGCGGTGCGGAGTAGAGCGGAGTGCGTCTCCCTACAAATCCAGCGGCAACAGTGAAGGTGGGTCTGGACAGCACAGCAATCTCCTCCTCCTGGGCTGGGAACAGGGGAGGTTGGTAGCCCAAGGAGGCTTCAAACGGCGACACCTCTGTGGCTGCACTGGTCAGGGAGTTGTGGGCGTACTCCACCCAAGGTAACTAAGAGCTCCAGGTAGAGGGGTTGCAGGCGGCAACACAGCAAAGAGCCGACTCAAGGTCCTGGTTAGCTCATTCGGTCTGCCTGTTAGCCTGAGGGTGGAAACCAGATGAGACTCACCGAAGCTCCAAGCGCTTGACAAAAGGACTGCCAGACCTGCGAGATGAACTGCGGTCCACGGTCCGAGACAATGTCTGACGGGATCCCATGGAGGTGCAGGACATGGAGGGTGAGCAGCTTGGCTGTCTCCTGGGCTGTAGGGGAGAGCGACAAAATGGGCAGCCTTAGAGAAACAATCCACAATGGTGAGTATGGTGGAGTTACCTTGGGACAGAGGCAGACCGGTGACAGAGAAACAATCCACAATGGTGAGTATGGTGGAGTTACCTTGGGACAGAGGCAGACCGGTGACAAAATCCAATGCGATGTGTGACCAGGGGCAACCGGGAACAGGCAGAGGACGTAGCAGGCCGGCGGAGGACCGATGAGATGATTTGCCCCGAGCACAAACCATGCAGGCAGCCACGAAGGCCCGAACAGCGGCCTCCATGGATGGCCACCAAAAACGTCTCTTGAGGAGGGACAAGGTGCGGCCCACCCCTGGATGGCAGGCAATACGGGATGACCCGACTGGAGGACCTGGGAGCAAGCAGAATTAGGGACAAACAGGCGGTTAGGAGGGCCGGGTTGGTCCCGTTGTGCCTGTCTCACCAAAGCCTCGATCTCCCGCGGCCACCACGCAGGACAACGGGAGGATGGTGTTTGGGTCGGGTGGAGCCTCCTGGGTGAGGTACTGACGGGAGAGGGCATCTGGTTTGACATTGCGGTAGGTGAGGGTGAAATTGAATCGCCCGAAGAAAAGGGCCCAACGAGCTTGGCGGGAGTTGAGACGCTTGGCAGACTGGATGTAGGTGAGGTTTTTATGGTCCGTCCAAACAAAAAAAGCCTGTTCTGCCTCGGGGGACCAGGAGAAGGGGACAGCTGGAGAGGTGAGTTTGGTCAGTGGTGTGGCTATGCGGCTGTAATCCGGGATGAAGTAGCGGTAAAAGTTGGCGAACCCAAGGAAGCGCTGTAGTTGCTTCAGGGATGTAGGTGTTGGCCACTCTTCCCCGCATCTGCTCTCACCTGCCCGCTCTCAATTATATAGCCCAGGAAGCTCACTTAACTCACATGAAACTCACACTTCTCGGCTTTAATGAAGAGTTTGTTCTCTGGAGCACCTGCCCGACATGCTGGGAATGTTCCTCCAGGGTTCGGAAAAAGATGAGGATGTCGTTGAGCTAGACAAACACAGAGTGGTTGAGGAAGTCCTGGAGCACGCCGTTGACGAGGGCCTGGAAGACGGCGGGGGCGTTGGTTAGGCCGAAGGGCATCACCAGGTACACAAAGTGGCCCAGAGGTGTATTGAAGGCTTCCACTTGTCTTCTTCCCAAAATCTGACCAGGTGGTAAGCATTCCTGAGGTCCAGTTTGGAAGATATTGTGGCCCCCTGGAGAGGTTCGAAGGCGGAGTTGATGAGGGGAAGAGGGTACTTATTCTTGATGGTGATGTTGTTTAGGCCCCGGAAGTCTATACAGCAGCCAGGGAGTCCTTGATATACTTCCCCATGGTGACTCTCTCCGGCCGGGAGAGGCTAAACAGACGACTCGAGGGACTCCCAGCACAGTGAGTGGAGGAAGGGCGGCGCGAGAGATGCTTGGCGAAGGAAGGCGAGCTGCTCCTTGCCGGCCCCGCAGAAGGTTGTCTAACCTGATGGCTAGGGAGAGAAGGGATTTAAAATTAACTGGTTCGTCACAAGTGGCTATTTCGTCTTGCAAGTGCTCCGCAAGACCATTTAAAAAGATACCCCATAGCGCCGGGTCGTCCCACCCAGCATCAGCTGCCAAAGTCTTAAACTCCGGGCTCCTTGGTGGATGTTGGCCAGGTGCTTGGAAGCGTCTCCCCAATGGTCGGGGTGATCGAACACATCCTTTAGTTCGGAGATAAAATCATCAAATGAGAGAGAAACAAGAGGCTGGTGAGCGTTAGCGGCCTCGGCCCAGGCCAGGGCCCTGCCTCTCAACAAGCCGATAACATAGCATACCTTTGACTGATCGGTGGGGAAGGTCTGTGGCCACTGGTGGAAAACCAAGGAACACTGGAGGACAAACCCTCGGCATTTACTTGCATCCCCGGAGAAGGGTTCCGGATCCGAGGCGTAGGATTCTCGGGAGGGGAGAGATACCGGGATGGAGCCGGGTGGACTGGCTGGGTGAGCTGGGCTGCGAAGACTGGCGGAGTAAGGTGAGCGGTTAGCATAGCTACCTGGTTGGTTAGCTGGGTGATCTGGTGAAGCATAGCCTGGTTGCTATCGGAGAGGCTCCGGAGGGCTTGTTCGTGCTGCCCCAAGAACTCGCCTTGGCTGGCGATTGCTCTCCGGAGCGAGGCAGGCTCCCAGTCCGGGTTTGCTGGGTCCATTGTGGCCAGATCGTTGGACTGGTTGGACCCAAATGCAAAGCCAGACTTGGAGTATGGAAAATAAAGGTGAAGTCTGGAGCAGAGGCAGGGGAAGGAGCAGGAGGTGGAAGCAGGGAGAAGCCGGGGGGGGGGACTGATGGTGGACAAGGCTGGCAAGGCAGGCAGGTGTTGAGCAGGCAGGTAGACAGGCAAGGTGTTGAGCAAACAGGCAGGCAGGCTGGCAGATGGGGAGATGAACAGATTGGCTGGGTAGTGAGCAGTGATCCTGGAGCACAGGGAGAGCAGAATTAACAAGGCGTCGAGAAACAAGAAACAAGCTAGAATGCACAATTCTAGGAGCCGAGGACGTGAGCTAACCTCATCTGGCAATGAGTGGGTGGAAAGCCGGGGGTCTTGTACTGGAGGTGATGGTTGATGATCTGCAGGTGTGTGAGGCAGAGCAGGTGGGAGAGAGGTGGATGATGAAGCCGGGGAGGTGCCGGAGCCTGGAGCCACGCCCACCAACACATACACACACAGGACAGACATAGACGCAGTACAAACACAAGGGAGAGGAAGAACACAAGGAAAACTGGTGGCACGGCTGAGACCGTGACAGTATGTCGAGCGCTCTCTTTTAGCCCATCATTTTCTCCTGAAGGTGATGAATCATCCATGTAGCCGGCACTATCTGTAATAAAAAGTCTGCATGCAAATTGGGACTGCAAAGCTTCCCTTCCATAGTTTAGCAAACATTCTAGTATGCCTCAATACGGGTAGGTATTTGAAGACTGCGTAATCAATCTATCCCCCAGTGTGATATCGACCTGGGAGAATAGTGTACAGCCCAGTAATTGATCAGTCCTACTTCATCCAATGATTTTAACACGTAGAAACACAAAAGTGTTGTTTAAATCGATATAGTCTTCGCTGCTTGCCGATATGTAAAACTACAAAGGTCCCATGTCTGTGATGGCTGACAGAGGCAATATCTCTTGATATGTGGATTTTTCTATTGCCATTTGTGTCTACGGTAGAGTAAAGAGGTCCAATTCACTCTTAACACATTCCTCTGACATACTGTGTAGTAGGCCTAAGGCCATTTTGTAATGAAATTAAAATATATCCTTCGCAGTAATCTTACGACCTTTAGGGTTTGATGTTCTTCTTACAGTGACCGACGCTTTATTTGATTTCTTGCGTCTCCGCCCACTGCTGTGTGGAGGAAATGTAATTGGTCTTTTAACAACGGCAACCATACCTGACCCATCCTGCTGTTGCAGTCTGTGTCTTGTGGCGGCGTTCGTTATATTAGCGACCACATCGCAAGCAATGTTTTTGGCGGCAGATTTTAGATGAGGTTTTGTCGGAGGAAGAAGTCCAGGTTTCGGGCCAGTGTTGAAGACTGGACCTCCACGCCAACACTTAATCTTTTTCACGATTCTGTAGTTACTGGAGTCTCAAACAGGTTCAAAGAGTTCACTGGAGATGATCAGAGTTCGATGCATAGAGTTTTATTCTTCAACAGAAACAAAACCCGAGTTGGTTCCGGAACCAGACTAAAATATAACTGTATGTGCATATTCTTATGTACCCCAAGACTTGGGTGGAGAATACTGACTTATCCGCTGTTCAGGTGACCGTTACATAACACCATTATATAATATGCTTTAGGCATATCTGCGCATGTCTGGGTAGGTGGCCTTGGCCCTCCAGGTGGCCGCTACATCCCCCTAGGTCTTTTCCCCCGCACAATTGCAGGCCTCCCTCACACGATTACAGGCATTGGGTTCTTTTTCTTACACGGTTACAAATGTTTTCCCAGCTGTGGGCCTCTCTGGGCATATTTTGGGCATATTCAGCCTGTCCTCTTGACACCCTTATCTTGTGGAGACTCTCGACTGTATTGTTTCAAAAACTTCATGATTACCTTATGATTTTCAGGTTACATGCTTTATCAGACACAATCTTTATATTTATGCAAACCTAATATATCAATATAAATGATATTACTCAATACAAAGCATATATAAATGATATTACTCAATACAAAGCATATTCTTGATTAAAATATGTTACAACAGTTTAGTGATGGTCAGACCTTTTTTGAATAGAGGGAGTGCGGAACATGCCGCTTGCTCCTGCCAAGTACTGGTTCCGTAATATCCTGGAAGAGCACTTCCAGCTTGATTCAACTAATACGCGGTGTATCTGTCGTCATCATAGCGCAGTCTGGATACCATTTTGTCTGTCTGTAGTCTCTGCCTAATAGGTCTAAAGTGTAGTTTGATGATGACTTTTCCGTAGGTGAATGGAATTGGTTGGTTCTGGTCTGTCTTTAGACTGATCTCGATGTCACCGATAGTAGATTTGGAGAGAGGCACGTAGTGTGGCTTGTCAAACATTAGAATGGGGTGTTTCTTACGCGTGTCTGTAATATTAATACTACTAGGGGAACGTGGCTATCTCCAACAATCTGATAGTCAACTATGTCTGTAAATAAACATTGTAACATCCTCCATGGATATCAGCAGGGTGTTTCGCGTAATAGACTGCGTCAGACAGTTTATCAGGCGTCTGTAATCCAAAGAAAGTAAAAGAATATGAGCCAACTGTCCCTGAAATACAATGCCTATATGAGCATGAACCTGTGGTGAACCTGTGTCTGTGGAATGCCGTGCCACAGGCAGACCACGCCCCTCACTGACCTGGAAACGCCAAGGCTCCACCCTCCAGCTTGTTACAACGGTGACGAATGATGCAAACACCATAAAGGTGAACACACACACACACACACACACACACACACACACACACACGTCATCATCATCATCATCATCATCGTCATCGTCATCATCATCATCACCTTCTGTCTTTCCCCAGTGGGCTGCAGTGCATCCTGAAGACTCAGGAGTGTATGTTTGCCAAGGTGAAAACAACGAGGGGGTGACAGAGGTCAAAGTTGAGGTCATTGTGGAAGGAGGGCAGGGTGCCCCAGTGGCCTCAGTGAGCACTGAGGAATTGCCAGCAGTGGAGGGACACACAGTCACTATGGAGTGTCGCGCCACTGGTAAGGTGTGTGTGTGTGTGTGTGTGTGTGTGTGTGTGTGTGTGTGTACGTTGTTACCATTATAAGTACAGCCTCTTCCCCAGTTCTCCTCTCATGCCCTCTCACTTCTCCTTCTCCTCCTCATCCTCTCTTCCCATTTAATTGCCTCATTACTCTCTCCAGGTTCTCCCCCTCCTGTCATCACCTGGTCCAAGCTACGGGCACCATTGCCATGGAAACACACAGTGGCGGGTGGAGTTCTGACATTGACCAGTGTGGGGCGTCAAGACTCAGGACAATACATCTGCAATGCAACATACATGGCTACAGTGAGGCCTACACGCAGATGGAGGTGGAGTGTGAGTACAGAAAGCAGACGCACCCAGATTCAGATTCTGAATTTGGTAATTTGCTTGGTCTCTCTCTTCTCCCTGTAGCCCCTCCGTACACCACCTGCCTGCCTGACCAGGTGCGGCTGCAACCAGGAGATGCCCTGCGCCTGCAGTGCCTCGCCCACGGCTCTCATCCCATCACATACCACTGGAGCAGAGTTGGCCGGGCAGCCTTGCCGGCAAGCGCAGAGACCTCAAAGGATGGCGTGCTTCTGATAGCCCATGTGAAACTGGCCGAGAGCGGAACCTACAAATGTGTGGCCACCAACCACATCGGCTCCAGTGAGGCGCTGGCCAAAGTCACAGTAAAAGGTGAGTTTGTGTTGGGACAGGCATCCTCTGCACTGATTCAAAGTGCAAAGTTAGAGCTATTCTATGGAGTCAGTTAACTCTCAATAGTCACAAATGAGTACGACACGATTCACAAATATAGTTGGGATTAGGGACGTTGAACGCAGCACTGAAATCACACGCTGGTGTGATTGGATGAACTTGAAAGAGACGTCTGATAGGCTACAGAGAAAGGCCGTTTAGATAAAATGCATTTTTGAATCTAACCAGGTAACTCTCAAAAATCCACACACAAATGTAACGAGGTTCACAACTCGTCTGGAGGTTTCTAAACGCAGATTCGACAATCTGTATATAAATGTAACAACATTTAAATATGTTTTAGATGAACACTGCAGCTGTTTTTAAACTAAGTATATTTGTGGATTTGTATTACATTTACATGAAACGAGACGTATTTGTGTGTGCATCGGAAACAGACATTTGTGAACACTAATTTATTTGTGAACCTTCTGTCATTTATATATATATATATTTTTTACATTTATATGAAACGATACACATTTGTGTGTGCATTGAAAAGTATATTTGTGAACAGAGACATTTATATATAAATCGCAAAAAATATTTGTGAATCGTGTTGTATTCATTTGTGACTATTGAGAGTTAACTGACTCCATACTCGTCATCTATCTCTGGTTGACACAACCTCTATGAGCATTTAACATAACAGGCAACTACTTCCTGCAAGATCGGGCTACTGCCATGGAGATGAGATGAGATGAGATGAGATGAGATGAGATGAGTCTTAATTGAGGCAAATGAGAAAATTACATCTAATAATTTCATGTATTTGGACTTGGAGAGTGAAAAACACCAATGCTGTTAACATCCTGAAATTTCTGTTCATAAGGAGTTAATTTTGTGTTTTTATAGAATATCACAATGTGTTGCTTCATCTACTGCCTGTCTCCCTTTGGATTATTGTACTTTGGAATTTGAAATATAAAATACTTACTTGAGCACACTGGTATTCAGACATTTTGGAGTTTGATGTTGGAGTTTATTAGAGCTTTGGGATTTTTAAATAGTGTACATCTGTGGGACCTAGACGAGATGTGGGAGTTGTTACTCCTGCTCGTCTCCGCTACCATCCCATCCTTCCTCCCTTTGCGTCATCTGCCAAGGCTACACTGTAGCATTCAAAAATGAAACGACGGGTGGAGAACAACTAAAACCATGAACTAGTATCAATTCTTTTAGGTCATAAAATACAAATATAATTCACATTGATTAAATATTTTCAGTACCTTTAAATAAAAACTATAAAATTACAGTCTGAAATATAAGCTGAATTATATAAATGAATTTCATACTACTACCTTTACATCTGGAAGAACCTAGGTCTGATGTTTGGTCAGATTTTGAGGATCACCACGTTTACAAACCGGAGGTGTTTGTTTTACCACTTGGTGGCAACATGCAACCATAAGGTAAACTACAGACCCAAGAAGAGCAGTTTGATTCAGTCACACCCTGGAGGGGCTAATGCTGCAGTGCACAGTAGACCTACTGTTTTCCGATGACTACGACTCATCCCAAAGGGAAAGCAGTTGGCTGCTCATGTCAGCTTACTCTGTAAACATGGACTGTAAACTCTTCATGAACAGGCAAAGTTCTGTTTGATCAGACCGATGTGTCACAAAAGGCAACATCAGTGGCAGACGGCGATGAACTTCATATGCAGTTAGATGTTAGATGGACTGTCCTGTTCATGATCTGTAGCAGCAGCAGTGTGCTGGCCAGTTTGCTACTATTCACAATCTTCTTGCCAGAATGGAGCCTGCGTCTGCTGTATGCGCTCGTGGCCTCCCTTGGAAAACTTTCAACCGCCATGGGAGAACAGTCTTTCCCCTTTCATCACACCTCTTCCACAGGGGTTTAAATGTTGTTGTCCTCTTTTCATTCCTCCATCTTTACAAGCATCTTCAAAGCAGGGAGGAAACATCTGTCCTCTGTCACCTCTCACCACCCCCTCACTTCACAGACAGACCAAGAGAGAGAGAGGGAGGGAGCTATAAAAAAAGCACTAAAGACGAGGATAGTAGAGGGAAATCTGAAGGATAAAGGTAGAAATATTCAAATTTGGAGGGTGAGGAGACATTGAGGTGGAATTATTGAAAAAGATTCAATAAGAAACAATGACAGGAAAGAAGCTTGGTTTTACTGAATCTGTTCTGTTCTCTCTCTGTGTGTGTGTGTGTGTGTGTGCGTGTGTGTGTGTGTGTGTGTGTGTGTGTGTGTGCGTGCATGCGCGCACACGTACGTAGGTGCGTACGTGCACACATGCTTTTGTGTACGTAATGACCAGACATAGACGTATTCTCAGTAATGGAGTCTGACATAAACAGTGAGGTTCGTAAGAGTCCAGATGACGTCCCAGAAAAAGGATGTGGATGCACACACACATACACACACACACACACATATAAACAAATACTTCCTCACTAATTCACCCAAGCATCACATTAGTTTATATTACAGTAGGAGTACACAGAAGTAATACATTTACTCTCAGCCTAACATTGCTTATATTAGCCTTCAGAGAGGATGAAAGAGAAAAACAGACACTCAGTTTTCTGCCTGTATGTGCACATACATACATTCATTCCTGTTCCTGAGCACCATATGCAGAGAAGAATTAAAGGTGTTGGAGGAAGGCCAGTGGGATGCCCCCGTTCTGGAAAACCAGACCTATCAGGGAGGAACCAATGAGGTGAGTTTCCCCAGGAAGTGAGTGGTGGAAGGGAGGCACCCGTCAAGTCTGTTGCTATGGTTTCCACCTGTGGAATTCTGATAAGATGCAGGGCAGAGGTCACAGAAACAACGGATGGTGCTTGCTTGGCTAATGGGGTGGTTTTATTTTTTTTAATTGAATCTTTATTTTACCAGGCAAGTCCTTAAGAACACATTCTTATTTAAAGGCCTGGCAAGTGATAAGAGCCACTGTTCAGTTGATTGCAGAGCAAGACAACTGCCAGGGTGCACAATATCACATGATGCATTATAGCTGATCCCACAATGTTTCAGGAAAAAAACATTTTCTTTCTAACTGGTGCAACCGTAAGCCATAACATTCTGCCTCTGACGAACCAACTGAAAGACACTTGGATACTCTTGTGCACATAAAGAGGGAGAGTCGGCAATACCCCTGTGAAACCATGATGAGGATAACTCATCTCCCGACAGGAAGAACTATTCCCTGGGCTCAAGGGGTCAAAGGTCACTGTACAAGGGAATATAGGCCGTCATAATATCCAATAATGTATTTATTGTCCTCGTCTTCTGATGTGGGGGTATAACTATAATACAGGGAGATGTTTGAAAACCAATAGAAGTCCACACTTGACATAACTAGTCTATGACACAGCGACATCAAACTGTTGCTGTCGTTTAGATTTGTGGGTATTTGCAGTTTAAATTATCAAATTCTGAATTTTGAGTGTATACTTCATGCTTTTACGCAGCATTGCTATAAAGCATAGGCTACTGCAGAGGCTCAAACCAGAGAGCTAAAAGCAGCCATGGAAATAGCTTGGGGTTCCCTTCTGAGTCATGTTCCAGTCTGAGGGGGGAAAGTCCCTCAGCCCCATCACACAGTCCAAGGACATAATGTGTGGTATCCTGTGACCTATTTGGCTCTATGAAGCCACATTACACCTCCCCTGCATTGTTGTTTTAATGTGTGCTTTCACCCTTTTCATTTCTTGGCAGTTACCTTGGGGTGCAGTGGGTGGCTCACACAAGGCCTGGATTTGAGGTAGTGATCAGCAAATATCATGTTTCCTGGTTTGGCTGTCGGAGCTTTACACTTTTGTCCAGTGGGCTCCACATAGTTGAAGGAATGTAATCTTGTATCAGTGACGTTAATTGAAACAAGAGCCCATCTCATAACAACACTTCCTCAGTCGTCTTTTCTTCATCTCTTAAGAAAAGGAAAGATCTCAATTTTGTATAATTTTGTGATCACCTACATCTAAAAATTTCCACCTAAACCCCCTTAGGAGCAAGGAAGAGATAAGAGACTTAATGAGATAAATTTGAAAATGCTAACATGTGAGATATATGATGGTCATGAGCTCCTACTATATGGCTTCTGCAGCAGGATGTGAAAACTGTGCAAGTCATAAAACATCATATTGAGGTTTCTTTGAGATCTTATCTCATGGTCTCATATTCAGGACAGTTAAATGACACTCATCACAGATCATTTGGGGATCTCTTGTTTTGATAAGAGTGAAATAAACATCCGCTTATACGTGGTTGCTAGCTAACACTGAGGGAAGAGAAACTCAGAAGCTGTCTGGCGTTTGATGTGATTAGCTAGTAATAATAATAATAAGAAAAAAAAGAAGATTCATTTATTGCATTTTGGGTGCACACAAGCCCTAACACACGCAAGGGGAAGTGACCGCGGAACACAACACACATGCAGGTAGGGTGTCGGAAATGACCTTCTTGCTGTGAGGCGCCACCGTGCCACTCAAACGACAACTATAAGAACATGTAGATGAGAGATAAAGGAAAGGAAGTAAAGGAAGTTGCTCATGACCTCCGTGCCAAAGCAAGATGATTGTGAATAAAAGTAACTAAAAGATCATAATTAACAAATGTAATGCTAGTGGATGTATTTTAACCCCTTTAACAAAACATATTATATCTTGTGGATTCATGTTTAACACTACCCTTATTTTTGGCATTTTCTAAAATAAAAAATGGGGAAATAAGAGCTTTTGCTTACAGCCTCTGTGGACACTTTCAAGTTCATGCTCAGTTTATCTGTATGCTACATACTGTAGATTCCTGAAGAGTGGACTTAATGCTGAACAATGATGTTCTGGAGAGAAATAAATGCCATAAGTTCATACATAACTCTGGAAGTGGTGCTTCGCATAGTTTGTAGCCTCTGCAGTGTATGACTTATGATCATTTATTTTAACAAATAAGAGGGAAAAACTTGTGGTGAAGTGACAGAACACAACCCTGTACCATCACATCACTAACATTTTAGATTGTTTTGCTAGTTTATATTTGAAAATATCTACATGTATCTTTAAATCATACATGCTTCATTGTGAAAGAATAGAGAGTTAAATGACAAATGAAGTATGTTGACACAACCACACCCCAACAAACACGCCACCACACACGCACGCGCACGCACACACACACACACACACACACACACACACACACACACACACACACACACACACACACACACACACACACACACACACACACACAAACACAGACACACACACACACCCTGAATCTTTCCATATGGAAACACTGAAGAGCAAACAGACCATAATCATACAGTTGCAGATAGGGATACAGTTCGTGCTGACACTCACTCAGACACACGCACAGACCAACACTTCTTTCCATATGAATAAAATGGATGGTAATCATACAGTAGCAGATCCAGATCCAGTTGCTATTTAAGGCAGACAGACGGACAGATGGACGGTGCTGAGCTTTGGAAAAAGAGTTTTGTGAACTGATGGATGAAGAGGTTCATTTCCTCTCTCTGCATCTCTGCATCTCCTTGCTTAGTTGTCACACCTTCCTCTTTCATATCCTCTTTCAACATTCTCCTGTCTTTACTGTTTGGCCGTCTCTCTCCTGTCTGTTCTTTCTGAGTCTGCCTCTAAACCACCCTCTCTCATTTGCTTTTATAGGGCATATTCTTAAGCAGCCCTAAAAAAAAAAAGTGTTCGCTTTTTTTCTTGGCCACAAGTGGCTTTCTTGTGATGTCATAAACGGCAACGACACACTGTAAGGTGACAACAACACACACACACACACACACACACACACACACACACACACACGCACACACACACACACACACACACACACATAGACACACAAGCACACACACTGACAAACACTCTTCATGCTACTAGGCCTCCAAGAGAGGGGGGAGGTAGAGCTTGTTCATGCAGGAAGACATACAGTCTGCGTGTTTTATCAGTGCCCCTCTATATCTCTGGCTGTATTTTCTCACTTAAATCTACCAAAAAGCTAAAAGCGGTACATGTTCAGAAACAGCATGTCTAGTGTGCTTCATTCTCACACTACTTTTTATCGTTCCAGCAATGATGCACTGCTTTAAAGAGCATCAAAAGTATTCATTCACCAAACAAATCATGCCAAAATGTGTTCTCTGCTGTTATGTGGCACTATTGTCAAAATCAAGATGGTTGTGGTGGAAGGAAACTGAATCTCAGAAAGATTGGTCTAATGGGGGGGTTCTCATTTTCATGTCACAGACCCCCAAAGTGTGTGAAACCAAGTATTAGAAAAGGGTGCTAATAATCAAGGCCATAGCCACTTTTCAATTTTGAAGCCATGAACATTTTCTCATTTGTATGGTTGATTGGTTTATTGGTTGATCATGTGGCGTTAAATAAAACAGAGGAAGACTGAAAGTTGCTTCAAGATATTCTTTTATTTATTTTATTTTAATTTTATTTATTCTTACACACGTGCACAATCCCACACACACACACTGCTAACAAAAGCTTCCAACAATTACCCACGTCTGGTTTTTGCCTAGTATTTTACAATCCATTTAAAGCAGCACAGCGGAGGAGAAAAGCGATTACTGTAGGTAATTATAGAGGGCTGATCATAGCCAAAGAAATGCATACCTTTCACCATATTAAATATAAAAGTAATGAAAACATTGTGTAGCAAGTTTTCCAATATTATTCCTGTCTTTATTACAAGAACAAAAATCTGTATTTAATTGGTGTGTGTGTGTGTGTGTGTGTGTGTGTGTGCAGGAGTGTGTGCTTACTGTAAGTATTTTGGCAGCTATATGCAGCTTAGTCCTACATTCATGTGGTGGATGTCTGCACATTGTGAACATCAGTCATCCAAAAATATAAACGGTGTGAGAAAAATGCCACTGTACTACGTACCACTGGCCACGACCATGAGCCAACGACCATGAGACCGTTATGACAAAACATAACGTGGTTGAGTGCTGACTTTCTCTTCGAGATGTGCGGAGTGGCGCTCTGTCATTCCTCTTCTCAGTCACAGTGACCTCGCTTAGTGTATGTCTTGTGATCTGAGACCTGTAGACATTACTCTCTGGCCTCCTTTGAGCGATAGTAAACTCAATGGTACAATTATACAGCATTTGAAAAACACAATCAGAAACACGCACCATGTACATGAGGACAACCGCAGTGTACGTCATGGCACACACACCCAGGTCACGGGGAGATTACAATGGAAATTTTGGAGGAAATGTTAACAAAATCAGTAGTTGCGTAATTTAGCAGGTTAGTTGCTTAAAGACAGGATACATTTTAGAACAGTGCACCGATTAGCCAAGACACACACTCACTGGGTGTGTGTAACTGAGTGTGTGAGTGTGTGTGTGTGTGTACTTTCATAGCTATCGGTATGGAAAGCAAAGTAGTTCGGTTTAGTTCTTATACAGTGTTTGTGCTGCCCCTGACTGATTCAATTTTCCTCATAGTTTTTCTTTTGGATGACTGATGATCACGTACAGACATCCACCATATACGTGTAAGACTAATATAAACACACACACACACACACACACACACTCACACACACTGAGTCTTTCCAATTGGAAATACTGAACAGTAAAAGGACCATAATCATACAGTTGCAGTTGCTATTTACACCCTGACACTGACTGAGACACACACACACACACACACACACACACACACACACACACACACACACACACACACACACACACACACACACAAACAGTTAGATCCGTTAGCAAGATGTGTCTGCTTTTATTTGGCTTCTTCTTTACGAAAGCGATGCTTGCATTTTCTCATCCACTTCCTGTCTGCATGTGTATGTGATGTATCTGTCTCTCTGTCTCTGTGTGTCTGGTCCTCTGTCTTCATATGTCTGGCCCTCTGTCTCTGTGTGTCTGGCCCTCTGTCTTCATATGTCTGGCCCTCTGTCTCTGTGTGTCTGGCCCTCTGGATGAATATGACGAAAAATGGCAAGAGGAAATCAAGATGATGTGAAGAGAATCAAGACAGAGAGACACAGAGAGAGAGAGAGAGAAAGATACAGTGAGGCTTGGAGGAGGTAGAGAGGAAATGCAGTGTGATATATACACACACACACACACTACCGAGGCCGTGGACGCAGCCAGCGAGGCTTCCTCTCGCCGTGCGTTCGCTGGGGAATGCATGACGACTCACAGCTCGTGATAGAAACACTGACGCTCTGTGCACCCGTTGTCTGTGAGCGCATCGCTTCGTACCGCTGGCAGCAGAAAAAAGTTGATCATAGAGCTGTACTGAAAACTGTGCTTTGTATATGCTTTGGTAACAATGGTGACTGAATCTCGACCTCCTAAACTTTGGAACTGTAATTTATATACCATGTAAATGTGTGCTCGGTGAGTCATTGTGAAACCTCGCCACCTTACGTTGTTCACAGTGGTACACTACATTTTACTGTGCGGGGATTGTTTCCTGAAAGATTGGAGCGTTCTGTAATTTTACTTTTAGTTTCACGATTCCTTTTGACGGCATCGCATCAGTATTGCAACTCTGTTTTCACAAGACCAAGCCGTTTGGTTCTGACCTGTGCCCTCAGGGGGATTTCACTTCAACCCGGGTCATCCTCTCTCTTCCTCTCCAGCGCGGTTGCTTGCTGTCTGGGGGGGAGAACACGCAGAAATCTCATCACTGGAATTGGGGTGAGAGGTGAGGCTTGATATTTGGGGAGAAAGTGGGCTAGAGTGGAGGGAAAGTAGGAGGAGAGAGAGAGAGAAGGAGTTGGGGGAGACTGGGAACGGATATTAGATTACTTACTGGCAAAACTCAAGTACAGCAGCAGCTGTTTGGATTCAGTGTTAGTCATCTCCCCCTCTCTGTCTCACTCTTCCCCTCCCCATGAGAGGGTTGTGAATAGCTTCTGAAACAGAGCCCAGTAGAGCATAGAGGGGGAATGTGAAAGACAGCAGAGAAAGAGGGGGACTGAGCCGGGAATGTGATACTGAACCTATGTGAGACTTGTGCCTGCATAGAAAGATATGGAGTGAAAGAAAAGTAGAGGAAATACTGGCATGTGCGAAAGACAAGGCCACACATATAAGTGACGCAGAAAAGAGAGGGAGGGACAGAGCAAGAGAGAGAGAGAGAGAGAGAGCACGAGAGAAAGCAAAGGGGGTGGAGACTCAGAGAGAAAGGGGTGAGGCGGGCTGAGACGTTTAGGCAGAGAATGTGTGCTGGGGTTTTTTCTAGCCACACACAGGATTTATCTTCTTAGTGTTTTATTTTCCTACCTTTTCACCATGTCTGTGGATTTTAAGGACCTCCGACTGTAATTCTGTCTCAGGCTCAGGATTTTAACTCTGAGAGACTTTTCTAGTATTTTATGAGTAGTGCCTATTCATTTCATCAAGGGACAAATACCACATTACAACTACTCTATAGTTCTGATACAGTTTTCAGTTGTGTGAGGATTCTCTGTCTGCCTTTGACATGGGGTGTAGAAAGGCACTACTTATTATGGGTAAGTCATTCAATGAGAGCACAGTGTGTGTGTGTGTGTGTGTGTGTGTATTTAGTGTGCTCTGCTTCTGTGTGTGAGTGGTGGGAATGGAGAACCTTCTGTGTGAGAGAAGAAATGTTGAAATACGTCTTTTGTAATTGTGACACTTGGTTGTACTTTTTGCTTCAACCAGAGCCACGGACAGACAGAGTTTGGCCATTTCAGTTTGTGGTGACATCCACGTAAGCAGATATTAGTTCAACTCATTCCTTTAGCAGAATAATATCCTCCATGTAATTCAAGGGGGCACTTTTTGAATTAGCTTGATCTCCGGTGGCGGACTGGGACCACAAGCTGTAGTCGGTGTAGTAGTAACCTCTCTTGTCAGAATGGTGCAGCAGAATTGAACAGGTCAGTCAAACGAAATCCTCAGGCTGTCAGATGAACTCCAGAGGCTGATTTGAAGTGAGCTCAGGCAGATTCAATGGTCTGTCACACTGGCACCACAAGACTCATGGGTAGACTGAGAGAGGCTCGTCACTAGAAAAATCTGTTGTCCTTAGAACAAATCACATATCTTGGTAGGATGATGTTATCGGTGACTTTTAAATCTATGGACGCTGGTTTTTAGAAGGCATATTTATCACATATTTGTTATATATTTGTTACATATTTTGTTACATATCTGCAACAACATGGTTCCCCTACCCGAACTTTCTTGGCCAAATTGATGTAAACCAACTCTCAGGACCGTTCCTTGGCTGGAGGACCATACCCGTGCTATCAAAAGTGCAGGAAAGCAGAACAGAAATGAAAGAGCAGCAACCTTAATGTCTTTTATTTACATATGGAGGATTTGATGGTAATGTTTAATATCGCAGTTACTGCGAGAGAAAAATATTTTTCTGATAAATTACTGCAAATCATCACAACCCTAAAGTTCTATTTAATACTATCAATAGGGTTGTCAATGCTCCACTGCCTAGTATTACTGACCACTCTCCTGCTGAATGTGAGTTTTTGCCCTAGTCTAAAATTGCAGACATGTACCTCCCAAGCATGAGATTTGCATTTGATGCTGTTTGTCCTTTTATTATTGCAATTATAAACTGCTCATTGACTACTGGCCTTGTGCCATCATATTTCAAACGTGCACTTATCCAGCCTGGACCCTTCCATTCTTAGCAATTACAGACCTATTTCTAAACTCCCATTTCTGGCTAAGGTTTTGGAAAACGTCAGTTAACCGTGTACATGAGAAGTAACGATTTATATGAAAAATTCCAATCTGGCCAATCTATTCCAATCTACATGTCACGAGGACCAGAGACTAGGACCCAAAAGCAGAAGCATACAGAGGCAGACGAAAAAAAGGCTTTACTGAAGTTATCTCAAACATCCAACGCTCCTTGAGCGTAACATAAACAACCAGGCATAAGATGGGCAAAAACACTCTAACAAAAACTGAGAAAACTAAACTATGACAAAAATACAGACTAAGGCTCCTGAAGAGTGGCTGTGACTTCCAGAGAGCAAATTCAAGACCAAGAGAGACAAAGAGAGCAGAGCGGCCATACCACAGGTGCACCAAATCATCAATAATGAGCCTCAATAGCTGGAGCTACTACCCATGACACTACATCCTCAATCAACCTGTGGGGTAACCCGATCCTCCATCCTTGGTCCGATTTTGTTTTTATAGGCTCCCTCTTGGCCACATAATTCGTAGGCATAATATCTCCTTTCAGTGTTATGCTGATGACACTCAGCTCTATAGGTAATCGATAAAATATTAATTTTGATTTGGAATTTTACTGGGCCAGTGTCAAGAATCAAGAACTGGAATAATATGCTGACTGTTGTATTTTCACAGGTCAGCAGATACAAAAATCCCCTTATTTGTGAATTAGATATCATCTGATAAAAGCATGACTGAACAGCAGTTCAACATTCATTCAAGTGTAAAAGTGTGAAACCACCCATTCACAATAAATTATAGTCGCTCACATACACATTCTGTCACACAAAATAAATTAGTTGTACATGTGAAGATACCTATCTGCACACACACCCAAAACACACAACATGCACAAACATAAATACAAGCAAACACACACATGAATCTAGGTATGTGAAAATGCAAAAATGAGACTGGTCAATGTGGTGAAATGGCGGTGAAGCTGCATTTGACCTAAAAAGACAGTCAGCGAGTGTTTGCAAATGCAACACGCAAGCATGTAAAATATTGGCGACAGAATAGACAGAATAGACATCCAGAGAGGAGGAGAATGAATGTGTATGGACAACATCTCGTTCTAACAGTGTGCTTATTGATGAACAAAAGCCAGCTTCAAGTTGTACATGAAGTCATTCTTTGTGTGTTTGAGGCCTCACAAACACACAGAAACAGAGGGGGGACAGTGGAGATAAATTCCTGAAGAAGCCCAGCCAGGGCATGGATGTTATGTCTGGTTGTGCCTAAGTGGTGTGACTGCTGGAGCTACAGCCTCATCAGGGAACACAGAGGGCTCACTGTGGTGGAGGGAACAACGCATGAGTCGTCGGGAGTAGATAGGGGGGCCTTACCTAGCTGATCGAGACGGTTGCGGTTATCGTGCTCACCCATTCGCTGTCCTGTGAGGCACTGCTACTGTTGGGGGGTGGTTGGTTGTACTTTGAGGGAACCCCAGGCTGGAGAGGATCCCTTAGAGGGGCGGGGGAGGGTAATGTGCCAAGTTGGATGGGTAGGGCTGGATAGTGTTAGCATTTTACAGACTCTGATGTCATTTTCGATTCCCTTATCGAATTGATTCTTTATGGATTCCTATTAGATACATTGGTCAGAGGAATAAGACTACATACAGCTTCCTTGGAGATGCTCTGACGTGTGAAATGATGTCATTGTTTGCAATCAATGGCTCAAGAGGAACAAGAGTACAGGGGCTTACGGTTTTTAGAATGGGCAATTTGAGAACGGGACGTAAAGTGATAAAGTCTGGATGCGCAGAATTCCTTAGCATTGCCGATGTGTGTTTGGCT
>JAXDDW010000405.1:5000-22998 GCA_034670385.1 Hoplostethus mediterraneus | reverse complement strand
TTTTTTTTTTTTTTTTTTTTTTTTTTTTTTTTTTTTTTTTTTTTTTTTTTTTTTTTTTTTTTTTTTTTTTTTTTTTTTTTTTTTTTTTTTTTTTTTTTTTTTTTTTTTTTTTTTTTTTTTTTTTTTTTTTTTTTTTTTTTTTTTTTTTTTTTTTTTTTTTTTTTTTTTTTTTTTTTTTTTTTTTTTTTTTTTTTTTTTTTTTTTTTTTTTTTTTTTTTTTTTTTTTTTTTTTTTTATTTTTTTTTTTTTTTTTTTTTTTTTTTTTTTTTTTTTTTTTTTTTTTTTTTTTTTTTTTTTTTTTTTTTTTTTTTTTTTATTTTTTTTTTTTTTTTTTTTTTTTTTTTTTTTTTTTTTTTTTTTTTTTTTTTTTTTTTTTTTTTTTTTTTTTTTTTTTTTTTTTTTTTTTTTTTTTTTTTTTATTTTTTTTTTTTTTTTTTTTTTTTTTTTTTTTTTTTTTTTTTTTTTTTTTTTTTTTTTTTTTTTTTTTTTTTTTTTTTTTTTTTTTTTTTTTTTTTTTTTTTTTTTTTTTTTTTTTTTTTTTTTTTTTTTTTTTTTTTTTTTTTTTTTTTTTTTTTTTTTTTTTTTTTTTTTTTTTTTTTTTTTATTTTTTTTTTTTTTTTTTTTTTTTTTATTTTTTTTTTTTTTTTTTTTTTTTTTTTTTTTTTTTTTTTTTTTTTTTTTTTTTTTTTTTTTTTTTTTTTTTTTTTTTTTTTTTTTTTTTTTTTTTTTTTTTTTTTTTTTTTTTTTTTTTTTTTTTTTTTTTTTTTTTTTTTTTTTTTTTTTTTTTTTTTTTTTTTTTTTTTTTTTTTTTTTTTTTTTTTTTTTTTTTTTTTTTTTATTTTTTTTTTTTTTTTTTTTTTTTTTTTTTTTTATTTTTTTTTTTTTTTTTTTTTTTTTTTTTTTTTTTTTTTTTTTTTTTTTTTTTTTTTTTTTTTTTTTTTTTTTTTTTTTTTTTTATTTTTTTTTTTTTTTTTTTTTTTTTTTTTTTTTTTTTTTTTTTTTTTTTTTTTTTTTTTTTTTTTTTTTTTTTTTTTTTTTTTTTTTTTTTTTTTTTTTTTTTTTTTTTTTTTTTTTTTTTTTTTTTTTTTTTTTTTTTTTTTTTTTTTTTTTTTTATTTTTTTTTTTTTTTTTTTTTTTTTTTTTTTTTTTTTTTTTTTTTTTTTTTTTTTTTTTTTTTTTTTTTTTTTTTTTTTTTTTTTTTTTTTTTTTTTTTTTTTTTTTTTTTATTTTTTTTTTTTTTTTTTTTTTTTTTTTTTTTTTTTTTTTTTTTTTTTTTTTTTTTTTTTTTTTTTTTTTTTTTTTTTTTTTTTTTTTTTTTTTTTTTTTTATTTTTTTTTTTTTTTTTTTTTTTTTTTTTTTTTTTTTTTTTTTTTTTTATTTTTTTTTTTTTTTTTTTTTTTTTTTTTTTTTTTTTTTTTTTTTTTTTTTTTTTTTTTTTTTTTTTTTTTTTTTTTTTTTTTTTTTATTTTTTTTTTTTTTTTTTTTTTTTTTTTTTTTTTTTTTTTTTTTTTTTTTTTTTTTTTTTTTTTATTTTTTTTTTTTTTTTTTTTTTTTTTTTTTTTTTTTTTTTTTTTTTTTTTTTTTTTTTTTTTTTTTTTTTTTTTTTTTTTTTTTTTTTTTTTTTTTTTTTTTTTTTTTTTTTTTTTTTTTTTTTATTTTTTTTTTTTTTTTTTTTTTTTTTTTTTTTTTTTTTTTTTTTTTTTTTTTTTTTTTTTTTTTTTTTTTTTTTTTTTTTTTTTTTTTTTTTTTTTTTTTTTTTTTTTTTTTTATTTTTTTTTTTTTTTTTTTTTTTTTTTTTTTTTTTTTTTTTTTTTTTTTTTTTTTTTTTTTTTTTTTTTTTTTTTTTTTTATTTTTTTTTTTTTTTTTTTTTTTTTTTTTTTTTTTTTTTTTTTTTTTTTTTTTTTTTTTTTTTTTTTTTTTTTTTTTTATTTTTTTTTTTTTTTTTTTTTTTTTTTTTTTTTTTTTTTTTTTTTTTTTTTTTTTTTTTTTTTTTTTTTTTTTTTTTTTTTTATTTTTTTTTTTTTTTTTTTTTTTTTTTTTTTTTTTTTTTTTTTTTTTTTTTTTTTTTTTTTTTTTTTTTTTTTTTTTTTTTTTTTTTTTTTTTTTTTTTTTTTTTTTTTTTTTTTTTTTTTTTTTTTTTTTTTTTTTTTTTTTTTTTTTTTTTTTTTTTTTTTTTTTTTTTTTTTTTTTTTTTTTTTATTTTTTTTTTTTTTTTTTTTTTTTTTTTTTTTTTTTTTTTTTTTTTTTTTTTTTTTATTTTTTTTTTTTTTTTTTTTTTTTTTTTTTTTTTTTTTTTTTTTTTTTTTTTTTTTTTTTTTTTTTTTTTTTTTTTTTTTTTTTTTTTTTTTTTTTTTTTTTTTTTTTTTTTTTATTTTTTTTTTTTTTTTTTTTTTTTTTTTTTTTTTTTTTTTTTTTTTTTTTTTTTTTTTTTTTTTTTTTTTTTTTTTTTTTTTTTTTTTTTTTTTTTTTTTTTTTTTTTTTTTTTTTTTTTTTTTTTTTTTTTTTTTTTTTTTTTTTTTTTTTTTTTTTTTTTTTTTTTTTTATTTTTTTTTTTTTTTTTTTTTTTTTTTTTTTTTTTTTTTTTTTTTTTTTTTTTTTTTTTTTTTTTTTTTTTTTTTTTTTATTTTTTTTTTTTTTTTTTTTTTTTTTTTTTTTTTTTTTTTTTTTTTTTTTTTTTTTTTTTTTTTTTTTTTTTTTTTTTTTTTTTTTTTTTTTTTTTTTTTTTTTTTTTTTTTTTTTTTTTTTTTTTTTTTTTTTTTTTTTTTTTTTTTTTTTTTTTTTTTTTTTTTTTTTTTTTTTTTTTTTTTTTATTTTTTTTTTTTTTTTTTTTTTTTTTTTTTTTTTTTTTTTTTTTTTTTTTTTTTTTTTTTTTTTTTTTTTTTTTTTTTTTTTTTTTTTTTTTTTTTTTTTTTTTTTTTTTTTTTTTTTTTTTTTTTTTTTTTTTTTTTTTTTTTTTTTTTTTTTTTTTTTTTTTTTTTTTTTTTTTTTTTTTTTTTTTTTTTTTTTTTTTTTTTTTTTTTTTTTTTTTTTTTTTTTTTTTTTTTTTTTTTTTTTTTTTTTTTTTTTTTTTTTTTTTTTTTTTTTTTTTTTTTTTTTTTTTTTTTTTTTTTTTTTTTTTTTATTTTTTTTTTTTTTTTTTTTTTTTTTTTTTTTTTTTTTTTTTTTTTTTTTTTTTTTTTTTTTTTTTTTTTTTTTTTTTTTTTTTTATTTTTTTTTTTTTTTTTTTTTTTTTTTTTTTTTTTTTTTTTTTTTTTTTTTTTTTTTTTTTTTTTTTTTTTTTTTTTTTTTTTATTTTTTTTTTTTTTTTTTTTTTTTTTTTTTTTTTTTTTTTTTTTTTTTTTTTTTTTTTTTTTTTTTTTTTTTTTTTTTTTTTTTTTTTTTTTTTTTTTTTTTTTTTTTTTTTTTTTTTTTTTTTTTTTTTTTTTTTTTTTTTTTTTTTTTTTTTTTTTTTTTTTTTTTTTTTTTTTTTTTTTTTTTTTTTTTTTTTTTTTTTTTTTTTTTTTTTTTTTTTTTTTTTTTTTTTTTTTTTTTTTTTTTTTTTTTTTTTTTTTTTTTTTTTTTTTTTTTTTTTTTTTATTTTTTTTTTTTTTTTTTTTTTTTTTTTTTTTTTTTTTTTTTTTTTTTTTTTTTTTTTTTTTTTTTTTTTTTTTTTTTTTTTTTTTTTTTTTTTTTTTTTTTTTTTTTTTTTTTTTTTTTTTTTTTTTTTTTTTATTTTTTTTTTTTTTTTTTTTTTTTTTTTTTTTTTTTTTTTTTTTTTTTTTTTTTTTTTTTTTTTTTTTTTTATTTTTTTTTTTTTTTTTTTTTTTTTTTTTTTTTTTTTTTTTTTTTTTTTTTTTTTTTTTTTTTTTTTTTTTT
Source organism: Hoplostethus mediterraneus (assembly GCA_034670385.1). Classification (NCBI taxonomy): domain Eukaryota; kingdom Metazoa; phylum Chordata; class Actinopteri; order Trachichthyiformes; family Trachichthyidae; genus Hoplostethus; species Hoplostethus mediterraneus. The sequence continues at coordinate 19,142 of JAXDDW010000405.1, read as the reverse complement.
TTTTTTTTTTTTTTTTTTTTTTATTTTTTTTTTTTTTTTTTTTTTTTTTTTTTTTTTTTTTTTTTTTTTTTTTTTTTTTTTTTTTTTTTTTTTTTTTTTTTTTTTTTTTTTTTTTTTTTTTTTTTTTTTTTTTTTTTTTTTTTTTTTTTTTTTTTTTTTTTTTTTTTTTTTTTTTTTTTTTTTTTTTTTTTTTTTTTTTTTTTTTTTTTTTTTTTTTTTTTTTTTTTTTTTTTTTTTATTTTTTTTTTTTTTTTTTTTTTTTTTTTTTTTTTTTTTTTTTTTTTTTTTTTTTTTTTTTTTTTTTTTTTTTTTTTTTTTTTTTTTTTTTTTTTTTTTTTTTTTTTTTTTTTTTTTTTTTTTTTTTATTTTTTTTTTTTTTTTTTTTTTTTTTTTTTTTTTTTTTTTTTTTATTTTTTTTTTTTTTTTTTTTTTTTTTTTTTTTTTATTTTTTTTTTTTTTTTTTTTTTTTTTTTTTTTTTTTTTTTTTTTTTTTTTTTTTTTTTTTTTTTTTTTTTTTTTTTTTTTTTTTTTTTTTTTTTTTTTTTTTTTTTTTTTTTTTTTTTTTTTTTTTTTTTTTTTTTTTTTTTTTTTTTTTTTTTTTTTTTTTTTTTTTTTTTTTTTTTTTTTTTTTTTTTTTTTTTTTTTTTTTTTTTTTTATTTTTTTTTTTTTTTTTTTTTTTTTTTTTTTTTTTTTTTTTTTTTTTTTTTATTTTTTTTTTTTTTTTTTTTTTTTTTTTTTTTTTTTTTTTTTTTTTTTTTTTTTTTTTTTTTTTTTTTTTTTTTTTTTTTTTTTTTTTTTTTTTTTTTTTTTTTTTTTTTTTTTTTTTTTTTTTTTTTTTTTTTTTTTTTTTTTTTTTTTTTTTTTTTTTTTTTTTTTTTTTTTTTTTTTTTTTTTTTTTTTTTTTTTTTTTTTTTTTTTTTTTTTTTTTTTTTTTTTTTTTTTTTATTTTTTTTTTTTTTTTTTTTTTTTTTTTTTTTTTTTTTTTTTTTTTTTTTTTTTTTTTTTTTTTTTTTTTTTTTTTTTTTTTTTTTTTTTTTTTTATTTTTTTTTTTTTTTTTTTTTTTTTTTTTTTTTTTTTTTTTTTTTTTTTTTTTTTTTTTTTTTTTTTTTTTTTTTTTTTTTTTTTTTTTTTTTTTTTTTTTTTTTTTTTTTTTTTTTTTTTTTTTTTTTTTTTTTTTTTTTTTTTTTTTTTTTTTTTTTTTTTTTTTTTTTTATTTTTTTTTTTTTTTTTTTTTTTTTTTTTTTTTTTTTTTTTTTTTTTTTTTTTTTTTTTTTTTTTTTTTTTTTTTTTTTTTTTTTTTTTTTTTTTTTTTTTTTTTTTTTTTTTTTTTTTTTTTTTTTTTTTTTTTTTTTTTTTTTTTTTTTTTTTTTTTTATTTTTTTTTTTTTTTTTTTTTTTTTTTTTTTTTTTTTTTTTTTTTTTTTTTTTTTTTTTTTTTTTTTTTTTTTTTTTTTTTTTTTTTTTTTTTTTTTTTTTTTTTTTTTTTTTTTTTTTTTTTTTTTTTTTTTTTTTTTTTTTTTTTTTTTTTTTTTTTTTTTTTTTTTTTTTTTTTTTTTTTTTTTTTTTTTTTTTTTTTTTTTTTTTTTTTTTTTTTTTTTTTTTTTTTTTTTTTTTTTTTTTTTTTTTTTTTTTTTTTTTTTTTTTTTTTTTTTTTTTTTTTTTTTTTTTTTTTTTTTTTTTTTTTTTTTTTTTTTTTTTTTTTTTTTTTTTTTTTTTTTTTTTTTTTTTTTTTTTTTTTTTTTTTTTTTTTTTTTTTTTTTTTTTTTTTTTTTTTTTTTTTTTTTTTTTTTTTTTTTTTTTTTTTTTTTTTTTTTTTTTTTTTTTTTTTTTTTTTTTTTTTTTATTTTTTTTTTTTTTTTTTTTTTTTTTTTTTTTTTTTTTTTTTTTTTTTTTTTTTTTTTTTTTTTTTTTTTTTTTTTTTTTTTTTTTTTTTTTTTATTTTTTTTTTTTTTTTTTTTTTTTTTTTTTTTTTTTTTTTATTTTTTTTTTTTTTTTTTTTTTTTTTTTTTTTTTTTTTTTTTTTTTTTTTTTTTTTTTTTTTTTTTTTTTTTTTTTTTTTTTTTTTTTTTTTTTTTTTTTTTTTTTTTTTTTTTTTTTTTTTTTTTTTTTTTTTTTTTTTTTTTTTTTTTTTTTTTTTTTTTTTTTTTTTTTTTTTTTTTTTTTATTTTTTTTTTTTTTTTTTTTTTTTTTTTTTTTTTTTTTTTTTTTTTTTTTTTTTTTTTTTTTTTATTTTTTTTTTTTTTTTTTTTTTTTTTTTTTTTTTTTTTTTTTTTTTTTTTTTTTTTTTTTTTTTTTTTTTTTTTTTTTTTTTTTTTTTTTTTTTTTTTTTTTTTTTTTTTTTTTTTTTTTTTTTTTTTTTTTTTTTTTTTTTTTTTTTTTTTTTTTTTTTTTTTTTTATTTTTTTTTTTTTTTTTTTTTTTTTTTTTTTTTTTTTTTTTTATTTTTTTTTTTTTTTTTTTTTTTTTTTTTTTTTTTTTTTTTTTTTTTTTTTTTTTTTTTTTTTTTTTTTTTTTTTTTTTTTTTTTTTTTTTTTTTTTTTTTTTTTTTTTTTTTTTTTTTTTTTTTTTTTTTTTTTTTTTTTTTTTTTTTTTTTTTTTTATTTTTTTTTTTTTTTTTTTTTTTTTTTTTTTTTTTTTTTTTTTTTTTTTTTTTTTTTTTTTTTTTTTTTTTTTTTTTTTTTATTTTTTTTTTTTTTTTTTTTTTTTTTTTTTTTTTTTTTTTTTTTTTTTTTTTTTTTTTTTTTTTTTTTTTTTTTTTTTTTTTTTTTTTTTTTTTTTTTTTTTTTTTTTTTTTTTTTTTTTTTTTTTTTTTTTTTTTTTTTTTTTTTTTTTTTTTTTTTTTTTTTTTTTTTTTTTATTTTTTTTTTTTTTTTTTTTTTTTTTTTTTTTTTTTTTTTTTTTTTTTTTTTTTTTATTTTTTTTTTTTTTTTTTTTTTTTTTTTTTTTTTTTTTTTTTTTTTTTTTTTTTTTTTTTTTTTTTTTTTTTTTTTTTTTTTTTTTTTTTTTTTTTTTTTTTTTTTTTTTTTTTTTTTTTTTTTTTTTTTTTTTTTTTTTTTTTTTTTTTTTTTTTTTTTTTTTTTTTTTTTTTTTTTTTTTTTTTTTTTTTTTTTTTTTTTTTTTTTTTTTTTTTTTTTTTTTTTTTTTTTTTTTTTTTTTTTTTTTTTTTTTTTTTTTTTTTTTTTTTTTTTTTTTTTTTTTTTTTTTTTTTTTTTTTTATTTTTTTTTTTTTTTTTTTTTTTTTTTTTTTTTTTTTTTTTTTTTTTTTTTTTTTTTTTTTTTTTTTTTTTTTTTTTTTTTTTTTTTTTTTTTTTTTTTTTTTTTTTTTTTTTTTTTTTTTTTTTTTTTTTATTTTTTTTTTTTTTTTTTTTTTTTTTTTTTTTTTTTTTTTTTTTTTTTTTTTTTTTTTTTTTTTTTTTTTTTTTTTTTTTTTTTTTTTTTTTTTTTTTTTTTTTTTTTTTTTTTTTTTTTTTTTTTTTTTTTTTTTTTTTTTTTTTTTTTTTTTTTTTTTTTTTTTTTATTTTTTTTTTTTTTTTTTTTTTTTTTTTTTTTTTTTTTTTTTTTTTTTTTTTTTTTTTTTTTTTTTTTTTTTTTTTTTTTTTTTTTTTTTTTTTTTTTTTTTTTTTTTTTTTTTTTTTTTTTTTTTTTTTTTTTTTTTTTTTTTTTTTTTTTTTTTTTTTTTTTTTTTTTTTTTTTTTTTTTTTTTTTTTTTTTTTTTTTTTTTTTTTTTTTTTTTTTTTTTTTTTTTTTTTTTTTTTTTTTTTTTTTTTTTTTTTTTTTTTTTTTTTTTTTTTTTTTTTTTTTTTTTTTTTTTTTTTTTTTTTTTTTTTTTTTTTTTATTTTTTTTTTTTTTTTTTTTTTTTTTTTTTTTTTTTTTATTTTTTTTTTTTTTTTTTTTTTTTTTTTTTTTTTTTTTTTTTTTTTTTTTTTTTTTTTTTTTTTTTTTTTTTTTTTTTTTTTTTTTTTTTTTTTTTTTTTTTTTTTTTTTTTTTTTTTTTTTTTTTTTTTTTTTTTTTTTTTTTTTTTTTTTTTTTTTTTTTTTTTTTTTTTTTTTTTTTTTTTTTTTTTTTTTTTTTTTTTTTTTTTTTTTTTTTTTTTTTTTTTTTTTTTTTTTTTTTTTTTTTTTTTTTTTTTTTTTTTTTTTTTTTTTTTTTTTTTTTTTTTTTTTTTTTTTTTTTTTTTTTTTTTTTTTTTTTTTTTTTTTTTTTTTTTTTTTTTTTTTTTTTTTTTTTTTTTTTTTTTTTATTTTTTTTTTTTTTTATTTTTTTTTTTTTTTTTTTTTTTTTTTTTTTTTTTTTTTTTTTTTTTTTTTTTTTTTTTTTTTTTTTTTTTTTTTTTTTTTTTTTTTTTTTTTTTATTTTTTTTTTTTTTTTTTTTTTTTTTTTTTTTTTTTTTTTTTTTTTTTTTTTTTTTTTTTTTTTTTTTTTTTTTTTTTTTTTTTTTTTTTTTTTTATTTTTTTTTTTTTTTTTTTTTTTTTTTTTTTTTTTTTTTTTTTTTTTTTTTTTTTTTTTTTTTTTTTTTTTTTTTTTTTTTTTTTTTTTTTTTTTTTTTTTTTTTTTTTTTTTTTTTTTTTTTTTTTTTTTTTTTTTTTTTTTTTTTTTTTTTTTTTTTTTTTTTTTTTTTTTTTTTTTTTTTTTTTTTTTTTTTTTTTTTTTTTTTTTTTTTTTTTTTTTTTTTTTTTTTTTTTTTTTTTTTTTTTTTTTTTTTTTTTTTTTTTTTTTTTTTTTTTTTTTTTTTTTTTTTTTTTTTTTTTTTTTTTTTTTTTTTTTTTTTTTTTTTTTTTTTTTTTTTTTTTTTTTTTTTTTTTTTTTTTTTTTTTTTTTCTTTTTTTTTTTTTTTTTTTTTTTTTTTTTTTTTTTTTTTTTTTTTTTTTTTTTTTTTTTTTTTTTTTTTTTTTTTTTTTTTTTTTTTTTTTTTTTTTTTTTTTTTTTTTTTTTTTTTTTTTTTTTTTTTTTTTTTTTTTTTTTTTTTTTTTTTTTTTTTTTTTTTTTTTTTTTTTTTTTTTTTTTTTTTTTTTTTTTTTTTTTTTTTTTTTTTTTTTTTTTTTTTTTTTTTTTTTTTTTTTTTTTTTTTTTTTTTTTTTTTTTTTTTTTTTTTTTTTTTTTTTTTTTTTTTTTTTTATTTTTTTTTTTTTTTTTTTTTTTTTTTTTTTTTTTTTTTTTTTTTTTTTTTTTTTTTTTTTTTTTTTTTTTTTTTTTTTTTTTTTTTTTTTTTTTTTTTTTTTTTTTTTTTTTTTTTTTTTTTTTTTTTTTTTTTTTTTTTTTTTTTTTTTTTTTTTTTTTTTTATTTTTTTTTTTTTTTTTTTTTTTTTTTTTTTTTTTTTTTTTTTTTTTTTTTTTTTTTTTTTTTTTTTTTTTTTTTTTTTTTTTTTTTTTTTTTTTTTTTTTTTTTTTTTTTTTTTTTTTTTTTTTTTTTTTTTTTTTTTTTTTTTTTTTTTTTTTTTTTTTTTTTTTTTTTTTTTTTTTTTTTTTTTTTTTTTTTTTTTTTTTTTTTTTTTTTTTTTTTTTTTTTTTTTTTTTTTTTTTTTTTTTTTTTTTTTTTTTTTTTTTTTTTTTTTTTTTTTTTTTTTTTTTTTTTTTTTTTTTTTTTTTTTTTTTATTTTTTTTTTTTTTTTTTTTTTTTTTTTTTTTTTTTTTTTTTTTTTTTTTTTTTTTTTTTTTTTTTTTATTTTTTTTTTTTTTTTTTTTTTTTTTTTTTTTTTTTTTTTTTTTTTTATTTTTTTTTTTTTTTTTTTTTTTTTTTTTTTTTTTTTTTTTTTTTTTTTTTTTTTTTTTTTTTTTTTTTTTTTTTTTTTTTTTTTTTTTTTATTTTTTTTTTTTTTTTTTTTTTTTTTTTTTTTTTTTTTTTTTTTTTTTTTTTTTTTTTTTTTTTTTTTTTTTTTTTTTTTTTTTTTTTTTTTTTTTTTTTTTTTTTTTTTTTTTTTTTTTTTTTTTTTTTTTTTTTTTTTTTTTTTTTTTTTTTTTTTTTTTTTTTTTTTTTTTTTTTTTTTTTTTTTTTTTTTTTTTTTTTTTTTTTTTTTTTTTTTTTTTTTTTTTTTTTTTTTTTTTTTTTTTTTTTTTTTTTTTTTTTTTTTTTTTTTTTTTTTTTTTTTTTTTTTTTTTTTTTTTTTTTTTTTTTTTTTTTTTTTTTTTTTTTTTTTTTTTTTTTTTTTTTTTTTTTTTTTTTTTTTTTTTTTTTTATTTTTTTTTTTTTTTTTTTTTTTTTTTTTTTTTTTTTTTTTTTTTTTTTTTTTTTTTTTTTTTTTTTTTTTTTTTTTTTTTTTTTTTTTTTTTTTTTTTTTTTTTTTTTTTTTTTTTTTTTTTTTTTTTTTTTTTTTTTTTTTTTTTTTTTTTTTTTTTTTTTTTTTTTTTTTTTTTTTTTTTTTTTTTTTTTTTTTTTTTTTTTTTTTTTTTTTTTTTTTTTTTTTTTTTTTTTTTTTTTTTTTTTTTTTTTTTTTTTTTTTTTTTTTTTTTTTTTTTTTTTTTTTTTTTTTTTTTTTTTTTTTTTTTTTTTTTTTTTTTTTTTTTTTTTTTTTTTTTTTTTTTTTTTTTTTTTTTTTTTTTTTTTTTTTTTTTTTTTTTTTTTTTTTTTTTTTTTATTTTTTTTTTTTTTTTTTTTTTTTTTTTTTTTTTTTTTTTTTTTTTTTTTTTTTTTTTTTTTTTTTTTTTTTTTTTTATTTTTTTTTTTTTTTTTTTTTTTTTTTTTTTTTTTTTTTTTTTTTTTTTTTTTTTTTTTTTTTTTTTTTTTTTTTTTTTTTTTTTTTTTTTTTTTTTTTATTTTTTTTTTTTTTTTTTTTTTTTTTTTTTTTTTTTTTTTTTTTTTTTTTTTTTTTTTTTTTTTTTTTTTTTTTTTTTTTTTTTTTTTTTTTTTTTTTTTTTTTTTTTTTTTTTTTTTTTTTTTTTTTTTTTATTTTTTTTTTTTTTTATTTTTTTTTTTTTTTTTTTTTTTTTTTTTTTTTTTTTTTTTTTTTTTTTTTTTTTTTTTTTTTTTTTTTTTTTTTTTTTTTTTTTTTTTTTTTTTTTTTTTTTTTTTTTTTTTTTTTTTTTTTTTTTTTTTTTTTTTTTTTTTTTTTTTTTTTTTTTTTTTTTTTTTTTTTTTTTTTTTTTTTTTTTTTTTTTTTTTTTTTTTTTTTTTTTTATTTTTTTTTTTTTTTTTTTTTTTTTTTTTTTTTTTTTTTTTTTTTTTTTTTTTATTTTTTTTTTTTTTTTTTTTTTTTTTTTTTTTATTTTTTTTTTTTTTTTTTTTTTTTTTTTTTTTTTTTTTTTTTTTTTTTTTTTTTTTTTTTTTTTTTTTTTTTTTTTTTTTTTTTTTTTTTTTTTTTTTTTTTTTTTTTTTTTTTTTTTTTTTTTTTTTTTTTTTTTTTTTTTTTTTTTTTTTTTTTTTTTTTTTTTTTTTTTTTTTTTTTTTTTTTTTTTTTTTTTTTTTTTTTTTTTTTTTATTTTTTTTTTTTTTTTTTTTTTTTTTTTTTTTTTTTTTTTTTTTTTTTTTTTTTTTTTTTTTTTTTTTTTTTTTTTTTTTTTTTTTTTTTTTTTTTTTTTTTTTTTTTTTTTTTTTTTTTTTTTTTTTTTTTTTTTTTTTTTTTTTTTTTTTTTTTTTTTTTTTTTTTTTTTTTTTTTTTTTTTTTTTTTTTTTTTTTTTTTTTTTTTTTTTTTTTTTTTTTTATTTTTTTTTTTTTTTTTTTTTTTTTTTTTTTTTTTTTTTTTTTTTTTTTTTTTTTTTTTTTTTTTTTTTTTTTTTTTTTTTTTTTTTTTTTTTTTTTTTTTTTTTTTTTTTTTTTTTTTTTTTTTTTTTTTTTTTTTTTTTTTTTATTTTTTTTTTTTTTTTTTTTTTTTTTTTTTTTTTTTTTTTTTTTTTTTTTTTTTTTTTTTTTTTTTTTTTTTTTTTTTTTTTTTTTTTTTTTTTATTTTTTTTTTTTTTTTTTTTTTTTTTTTTTTTTTTTTTTTTTTTTTTTTTTTTTTTTTTTTTTTTTTTTTTTTTTTTTTTTTTTTTTTTTTTTTTTTTTTTTTTTTTTTTTTTTTTTTTTTTTTTTTTTTTTTTTTTTTTTTTTTTTTTTTTTTTTTTTTTTTTTTTTTTTTTTTTTTTTTTTTTTTTTTTTTTTTTTTTTTTTATTTTTTTTTTTTTTTTTTTTTTTTTTTTTTTTTTATTTTTTTTTTTTTTTTTTTTTTTTTATTTTTTTTTTTTTTTTTTTTTTTTTTTTTTTTTTTTTTTTTTTTTTTTTTTTTTTTTTTTTTTTTTTTTTTTTTTTTTTTTTTTTTTTTTTTTTTTTTTTTTATTTTTTTTTTTTTTTTTTTTTTTTTTTTTTTTTTTTTTTTTTTTTTTTTTTTTTTTTTTTTTTTTTTTTTTTTTTTTTTTTTTTTTTTTTTTTTTTTTTTTTTTTTTTTTTTTTTTTTTTTTTTTTTTTTTTTTTTTTTTTTTTTTTTTTTTTTTTTTTTTTTTTTTTTTTTTTTTTTTTTTTTTTTTTTTTTTTTTTTTTTTTTTTTTTTTTTTTTTTTTTTTTTTTTTTTTTTTTTTTTTTTTTTTTTTTTTTTTTTTTTTTTTTTTTTTTTTTTTTTTTTTTTTTTTTTTTTTTTTTTTTTTTTTTTTTTTTTTTTTTTTTTTTTTTTATTTTTTTTTTTTTTTTTTTTTTTTTTTTTTTTTTTTTTTTTTTTTTTTTTTTTTTTTTTTTTTTTTTTTTTTTTTTTTTTTTTTTTTTTTTTTTTTTATTTTTTTTTTTTTTTTTTTTTTTTTTTTTTTTTTTTTTTTTTTTTTTTTTTTTTTTTTTTTTTTTTTTTTTTTTTTTTTTTTTTTTTTTTTTTTTTTTTTTTTTTTTTTTTTTATTTTTTTTTTTTTTTTTTTTTTTTTTTTTTTTTTTTTTTTTTTTTTTTTTTTTTTTTTTTTTTTTTTTTTTTTTTTTTTTTTTTTTTTTTTTTTTTTTTTTTTTTTTTTTTTTTTTTTTTTTTTTTTTTTTTTTTTTTTTTTTTTTTTTTTTTTTTTTTTTTTTTTTTTTTTTTTTTTTTTTTTTTTTTTTTTTTTTTTTTTTTTTTTTTTTTTTTTTTTTTTTTTTTTTTTTTTTTTTTTTTTTTTTTTTTTTTTTTTTTTTTTTTTTTTTTTTTTTTTTTTTTTTTTTTTTTTTTTTTTTTTTTTTTTTTTTTTTTTTTTTTTTTTTTTTTTTTTTTTTTTTATTTTTTTTTTTTTTTTTTTTTTTTTTTTTTTTTTTTTTTTTTTTTTTTTTTTTTTTTTTTTTTTTTTTTTTTTTTTTTTTTTTTTTTTTTTTTTTTTTTTTTTTTTTTTTTTTTTTTTTTTTTTATTTTTTTTTTTTTTTTTTTTTTTTTTTTTTTTTTTTTTTTTTTTTTTTTTTTTTTTTTTTTTTTTTTTTTTTTTTTTTTTTTTTTTTTTTTTTTTTTTTTTTTTTTTTTTTTTTTTTTTTTTTTTTTTTTTTTTTTTTTTTTTTTTTTTTTTTTTTTTTTTTTTTTTTTTTTTTTTTTTTTTTTTTTTTTTTTTTTTTTTTTTTTTTTTTTTTTTTTTTTTTTTTTTTTTTTTTTTTTTTTTTTTTTTTTTTTTTTTTTTTTTTTTTTTTTTTTTTTTTTTTTTTTTTTTTTTTTTTTTTTTTTTTTTTTTTTTTTTTTTTTTTTTTTTTTTTTTTTTTTTTTTTTTTTTTTTTTTTTTTTTTTTTTTTTTTTTTTTTTTTTTTTTTTTTTTTTTTTTTTTTTTTTTTTTTTTTTTTTTATTTTTTTTTTTTTTTTTTTTTTTTTTTTTTTTTTTTTTTTTTTTTTTTTTTTTTTTTTTTTTTTTTTATTTTTTTTTTTTTTTTTTTTTTTTTTTTTTTTTTTTTTTTTTTTTTTTTTTTTTTTTTTTTTTTTTTTTTTTTTTTTTTTTTTTTTTTTTTTTTTTTTTTTTTTTTTTTTTTTTTTTTTTTTTTTTTTTTTTTTTTTTTTTTTTTTTTTTTTTTTTTTTTTTTTTTTTTTTTTTTTTTTTTTTTTTTTTTTTTTTTTTTTTTTTTTTTTTTTTTTTTTTTTTTTTTTTTTTTTTTTTTTTTTTTTTTTTTTTTTTTTTTTTTTTTTTTTTTTTTTTTTTTTTTTTTTTTTTTTTTTTTTTTTTTTTTTTTTTTTTTTTTTTTTTTTTTTTTTTTTTATTTTTTTTTTTTTTTTTTTTTTTTTTTTTTTTTTTTTTTTTTTTTTTTTTTTTTTTTTTTTTTTTTTTTTTTTTTTTTTTTTTTTTTTTTTTTTTTTTTTTTTTTTTTTTTTTTTTTTTTTTTTTTTTTTTTTTTTTTTTTTTTTTTTTTTTTTTTTTTTTTTTTTTTTTTTTTTTTTTTTTTTTTTTTTTTTTTTTTTTTTTTTTTTTTTTTTTATTTTTTTTTTTTTTTTTTTTTTTTTTTTTTTTTTTTTTTTTTTTTTTTTTTTTTTTTTTTTTTTTTTTTTTTTTTTTTTTTTTTTTTTTTTTTTTTTTTTTTTTTTTTTTTTTTTTTTTTTTTTTTTTTTTTTTTTTTTTTTTTTTTTTTTATTTTTTTTTTTTTTTTTTTTTTTTTTTTTTTTTTTTTTTTTTTTTTTTTTTTTTTTTTTTTTTTTTTTTTTTTATTTTTTTTTTTTTTTTTTTTTTTTTTTTTTTTTTTTTTTTTTTTTTTTTTTTTTTTTTTTTTTTTTTTTTTTTTTTTTTTTTTTTTTTTTTTTTTTTTTTTTTTTTTTTTTTTTTTTTTTTTTTTTTTTTTTTTTTTTTTTTTTTTTTTTTTTTTTTTTTTTTTTTTTTTTTTTTTTTTTTTTTTTTTTTTTTTTTTTTTTTTTTTTTTTTTTTTTTTTTTTTTTTTTTTTTTTTTTTTTTTTTTTTTTTTTTTTTTATTTTTTTTTTTTTTTTTTTTTTTTTTTTTTTTTTTTTTTTTTTTTTTTTTTTTTTTTTTTTTTTTTTTTTTTTTTTTTTTTTTTTTTTTTTTTTTTTTTTTTTTTTTTTTTTTTTTTTTTTTTTTTTTTTTTTTTTTTTTTTTTTTTTTTTTTTTTTTTTTTTTTTTTTTTTTTTTTTTTTTTTTTTTTTTTTTTTTTTTTTTTTTTTTTTTTTTTTTTTTTTTTTTTTTTTTTTTTTTTTTTTTTTTTTTTTTTTTTTTTTTATTTTTTTTTTTTTTTTTTTTTTTTTTTTTTTTTTTTTTTTTTTTTTTTTTTTTTTTTTTTTTTATTTTTTTTTTTTTTTTTTTTTTTTTTTTTTTTTTTTTTTTTTTTTTTTTTTTTTTTTTTTTTTTTTTTTTTTTTTTTTTTTTTTTTTTTTTTTTTTTTTTTTTTTTTTTTTTTTTTTTTTTTTTTTTTTTTTTTTTTTTTTTTTTTTTTTTTTTTTTTTTTTTTTTTTTTTTTTTTTTTTTTTTTTTTTTTTTTTTTTTTTTTTTTTTTTTTTTTTTTTTTTTTTTTTTTTTTTTTTTTTTTTTTTTTTTTTTTTTTTTTTTTTTTTTTTTTTTTTTTTTTTTTTTTTTTTTTTTTTTTTTTTTTTTTTTTTTTTTTTTTTTTTTTTTTTTTTTTTTTTTTTTTTTTTTTTTTTTTTTTTTTTTTTTTTTTTTTTTTTTTATTTTTTTTTTTTTTTTTTTTTTTTTTTTTTTTTTTTTTTTTTTTTTTTTTTTTTTTTTTTTTTTTTTTTTTTTTTTTTTTTTTTTTTTTTTTTTTTTTTTTTTTTTTTTTTTTTTTTTTTTTTTTTTTTTTTTTTTTTTTTTTTTTTTTTTTTTTTTTTTTTTTTTTTTTTTTTTTTTTTTTTTTTTTTTTTTTTTTTTTTTTTTTTTTTTTTTTTTTTTTTTTTTTTTTTTTTTTTTTTTTTTTTTTTTTTTTTTTTTTTTTTTTTTTTTTTTTTTTTTTTTTTTTTTTTTTTTTTTTTTTTTTTTTTTTTTTTTTTTTTTTTTTTTTTTTTTTTTTTTTTTTTTTTTTTTTTTTTTTTTTTTTTTTTTTTTTTTTTTTTTTTTTTTTTTTTTTTTTTTTTTTTTTTTTTTTTTTTTTTTTTTTTTTTTTTTTTTTTTTTTTTTTTTTTTTTTTTTTTTTTTTTTTTTTTTTTTTTTTTTTTTTTTTTTTTTTTTTTTTTTATTTTTTTTTTTTTTTTTTTTTTTTTTTTTTTTTTTTTTTTTTTTTTTTTTTTTTTTTTTTTTTTTTTTTTTTTTTTTTTTTTTTTTTTTTTTTTTTTTTTTTTTTTTTTTTTTTTTTTTTTTTTTTTTTTTTTTTTTTTTTTTTTTTTTTTTTTTTTTTTTTTTTTTTTTTTTTTTTTTTTTTTTTTTTTTTTTTTTTTTTTTTTTTTTTTTTTTTTTTTTTTTTTTTTTTTTTTTTTTTTTTTTTATTTTTTTTTTTTTTTTTTTTTTTTTTTTTTTTTTTTTTTTTTTTTTTTTTTTTTTTTTTTTTTTTTTTTTTTTTTTTTTTTTTTTTTTTTTTTTTTTTTTTTTTTTTTTTTTTTTTTTTTTTTTTTTTTTTTTTTTTTTTTTTTTTTTTTTTTTTTTTTTTTTTTTTTTTTTTTTTTTTTTTTTTTTTTTATTTTTTTTTTTTTTTTTTTTTTTTTTTTTTTTTTTTTTTTTTTTTTTTTTTTTTTTTTTTTTTTTTTTTTTTTATTTTTTTTTTTTTTTTTTTTTTTTTTTTTTTTTTTTTTTTTTTTTTTTTTTTTTTTTTTTTTTTTTTTTTTTTTTTTTTTTTATTTTTTTTTTTTTTTTTTTTTTTTTTTTTTTTTTTTTTTTTTTTTTTTTTTTTTTTTTTTTTTTTTTTTTTTTTTTTTTTTTTTTTTTTTTTTTTTTTTTTTTTTTTTTTTTTTTTTTTTTTTTTTTTTTTTTTTTTTTTTTTTTTTTTTTTTTTTTTTTTTTTTTTTTTTTTTTTTTTTTTTTTTTTTTTTTTTTTTTTTTTTTTTTTTTTTTTTTTTTTTTTTTTTTTTTTTTTTTTTTTTTTTTTTTTTTTTTTTTTTTTTTTTTTTTTTTTTTTTTTTTTTTTTTTTTTTTTTTTTTTTTTTTTTTTTTTTTTTTTTTTTTTTTTTTTTTTTTTTTTTTTTTTTTTTTTTTTTTTTTTTTTTTTTTTTTTTTTTTTTTTTTATTTTTTTTTTTTTTTTTTTTTTTTTTTTTTTTTTTTTTTTTTTTTTTTTTTTTTTTTTTTTTTTTTTTTTTTTTTTTTTTTTTTTTTTTTTTTTTTTTTTATTTTTTTTTTTTTTTTTTTTTTTTTTTTTTTTTTTTTTTTTTTTTATTTTTTTTTTTTTTTTTTTTTTTTTTTTTTTTTTTTTTTTTTTTTTTTTTTTTTTTTTTTTTTTTTTTTTTTTTTTTTTTTTTTTTTTTTTTTTTTTTTTTTTTTTTTTTTTTTTTTTTTTTTTTTTTTTTTTTTTTTTTTTTTTTTTTTTTTTTTTTTTTTTTTTTTTTTTTTTTTTTTTTTTTTTTTTTTTTTTTTTTTTTTTTTTTTTTTTTTTTTTTTTTTTTTTTTTTTTTTTTTTTTTTTTTTTTTTTTTTTTTTTTTTTTATTTTTTTTTTTTTTTTTTTTTTTTTTTTTTTTTTTTTTTTTTTTTTTTTTTTTTTTTTTTTTTTTTTTTTTTTTTTTTTTTTTTTTTTTTTTTTTTTTTTTTTTTTTTTTTTTTTTTTTTTTTTTTTTTTTTTTTTTTTTTTTTTTTTTTTTTTTTTTTTTTTTTTTTTTTTTTTTTTTTTTTTTTTTTTTTTTTTTATTTTTTTTTTTTTTTTTTTTTTTTTTTTTTTTTTTTTTTTTTTTTTTTTTTTTTTTTTTTTTTTTTTTTTTTTTTTTTTTTTTTTTTTTTTTTTTTTTTTTTTTTTTTTTTATTTTTTTTTTTTTTTTTTTTTTTTTTTTTTTTTTTTTTTTTTTTTTTTTTTTTTTTTTTTTTTTTTTTTTTTTTTTTTTTTTTTTTTTTTTTTTTTTTTTTTTTTTTTTTTTTTTTTTTTTTTTTTTTTTTTTTTTTTTTTTTTTTTTTTTTTTTTTTTTTTTTTTTTTTTTTTTTTTTTTTTTTTTTTTTTTTTTTTTATTTTTTTTTTTTTTTTTTTTTTTTTTTTTTTTTTTTTTTTTTTTTTTTTTTTTTTTTTTTTTTTTTTTTTTTTTTTTTTTTTTTTTTTTTTTTTTTTTTTTTTTTTTTTTTTTTTTTTTTTTTTTTTTTTTTTTTTTTTTTTTTTTTTTTTTTTTTTTTTTTTTTTTTTTTTTTTTTTTTTTTTATTTTTTTTTTTTTTTTTTTTTTTTTTTTTTTTTTTTTTTTTTTTTTTTTTT
>JAXDDW010000404.1:0-23156 GCA_034670385.1 Hoplostethus mediterraneus | reverse complement strand
TCTTCACTGAGCTGGTCCGTTCCATTGAGAGAAGAAGATCTGAAGTGAAGAAGCAGATCAGATCCCAGCAGGAAGCTGAAGTTCATCAGGCAGAGAAACTCCTGAAGAAGATGGAGCAGGAGATTGCTGAACTGAGGAGGAAGTGTGTTGAACTGGAGCAGCTCTCACACACAGATAGCATCCATTTCCTGCAGAATTACCCCTCCCTCTCATGTCTCAGTGAATCTACAGACCTACCCACCAGTGTCCGTCCTCTGCGCTACTTTGAGGATGTGGCTGTTGCTGTGTCAGAGGTGAGAGATAAACTAGAGGGCATTCTGAAAGAGGAAGGGCCAAAGATCTCATTGACAGTGACTGAAGTGGATGTTTTACTGCCACATCCAGAGCCCAAGACCAGAGCTGAGTTCTTACAATATTCACGTCAAATCACACTGGATCCAAACACAGCACACAAACGTCTGTTATTATCTGAGGGAAACAGAAAAGCAACAGAAGTGGTAACAGACCAGTTATATCCTAGTCACCTAGACAGATTCACTGATTGTTTGCAGGTCCTGAGTAGAGAGGGTCTGACTGGACGTTGTTACTGGGAGGTAGAGTGGAAAGGGGAAGGCATTTTAATAGCAGTCTCATACAAGAATATTAGGAGAACAGGAGATCATATTGTAAGTGGATTTGGATGCAATGACAAATCTTGGGCATTAGTTTGTTCCAACAACAGATCCCACTTCATTCACAACCGTATCCCAACTAAAACACCAGTCCCTCCATCCTCCAGAGTAGGAGTGTACCTGGATCACAGGGCAGGTATTCTGTCCTTGTACAGCGTCTCTGAGACCATGACTCTCCTCCACAGAGTCCAGACCTCCTTCACCCAGACCCTCCATCCTGGATTTTGGCTTTCTAAAGGAGACACTGCTGAGTTGTGTGTGCTCAAGTAGATAGAGGTTAATACAGTTTTTCTCAGTCGCTTTGGTACATTTCTCTGATCAGAATTGAAATTTTCAAAACTACTTGTTCAACCTCCACATCATCGAGTCACTTGTGCACATCAAAACATAAAAGCAACTTCTCATTTTTTTGAACAAATTGCAAATGCTTCGGCACATTCATTCAAATGGTCCACCTGTCTGCTGTTTCCTACATTATCAATAGTTTATGTCATGCTGATCAAAATGTATTATATTGGTTCTCTGTTGAATAGTCTCACCCCCCAGAACATCTAGGCACTAGTTCATTGAATAAGTCATTACATGTAAAATGGTTGAACCAGTTGTCATAATCTGTTAAGCATATTTTCTATTTTCTACATTTCTATTACCTTTTTTTGTAAATGTGTTCTGAATTGATGAATCTCAGTTGCTTTGGCTCAATTCTCCAATGACAGTTGAAGTCGTCAAAACAAAATGTGAAATTCTTCACAACATTTTGTTACCTGAGCACAACAGAAAGAGCATTTCTCTTTGTTACCATTTGCAAATGTTTTAGCACATTTTGACTAACAATTATGACTGAAACTTTGAACAATTATTGGTTGTAAATGTCTTTTGAAATTGATATCTGCCGTGCAGAAAAACTGCAGCCTTGTGCATTTTCAATCGTCGTCATCAAACCCTTCGCCATAGTTTCCAGTACCTGTTATATTGACAACATGGCTAAGCATTCTGACTATCTTGTTTGTACACAATGACACAAGGACTTGTCATTCTGATGGACTGACATGTTCATTGACATAAAGATTTACTTTTGAGAGATGAACTCAGGATTTTGAGCAAGTTACAGGCTTTTGCAGGTAATCCATTGTGTGGTGCTGTTTGTACCAATTGTTTCCAGAAATGCGTTTACTGTTTAGGAAATCTTAAGGATAATTTGAGAAATGTACTAAAGCGACTGAGAAAAACTGTAAAGAGGTAATCTGCAAGATTATTTTATTCTCCTTTTTATTTAGTCGCCATCTTTGTCTCTCAGTCTCACTGTGGTGTTCCTCACTGTGGTGTTCTTCACTGTAGTGTTCTTCACTGTGGTGTTCCTCACTGTGGTGTTCTTCACTGTGGTGTTCTTCACTGTGGTGTTCAAATCCTTTTTGTTGCTGTCAGAAATATAAAATCACTTCCTGTCTGTCAGAGGATTTTTCTAAAAGCTTTCATGAACTGTCTAGAGGTTGAATCACTATTGTATTATCATTTTTGATGGACAGAAACAAAATTAATTTTACTTACTTATACTTTTATTTACTCATGTAAAAATACAAAAACATGTTAATACTTAAACTGTTGTGTGGTTTATATAGTTGTTATGTTCTCAGCATATTTGAATTGTTGCTGTAATATTTTCATCACATTGTCTTGTTCTATTTCTGTTTCACTGCACGGCCTTGATGGCTCCAGCACTGTCAGTCTTCCCTTTACTACAACTGAATAGTTGTTCATGTGTTTCATTTGTTCCCAGCACTTTTTACCTTTGGTAAGAAAAGTGCACTACAAATGTCATTATTATTATTATTCCCATTGTAGTTCCTAGGGAGAGCATCCAGTTGTTCCTCCACATGCTGGTTTAAATGACTGATTGTGTGGATGAAGTGAATGTTTAGATGGAAAGATTGAACAAGAGTCTTTTACCAGGTTTTATTGATGTGTGAACAAACTGAATGTTGACAAGAATGAATAAAGTTTTTCTGAGAATGACGACAGTATTTCTTCTGTATTGATTCCATGACCTCCATCACCCCTGATAGAGAAAATGTGAAATGTGAAATGAAGACAGTGTAACTTTGTCAATTCTCTAAAACACAAAGAAGTTCAGTCTTGATGTTTAGAACAAGTGGAACCAAAACTAAAATGACCCCCAAGCAGCACTGTTAGGGATGAAGAACCACTAGTTTAGATGGAAATAATGAAGGACAGTTGTACTATCAATTCACCTGGTTAAAGTATGAAGAATGAAACTGATCATTTCCAGGTCAAGTTTGGGAATTGGATGAAACGTGTGTAAAACTCTGTCTCAGTCCTGATCCACATATGACGGTAGATTTCATGTAGTCGTAGACCCGCTGTCATTTCAGATGTTGTGATGTTGGTGTCACGGCCTCAGCCCTGCCTCCAGTTTGTCATGTCCTCCTCCCCCGCCTACTAGTCTTCTCCCTGTTTGTCTGTGTGTGTGTGTGTGTGTCTACGGGCGTGGCTCCGGTCTCCGACTCCTCCCATCATCATCCACTCATCCAGATCACCTGCTCTACCCCACACACCTGCCTTCCATCAACCCATCAACCCTGCAGCTTAAGAACCCCGGCTTTCCATCCACTCATCGCCAGATCGTTGTTTGTACTGCCCCGTCAGTTGCGTTTTCTCGGCCCCTCTGTAGTTCATTCCTCAGAGTTCCTTTTGCCCTGCTAACCCTTGTTGTCTCCTCGCCAGATCCAGCCTCCTTCCCCTGGTCCCTTGCCTGTTACCCTGCCTGCCCGTCTGTCTCCTGGTCTCCTTGCGTGTTATCCTGCCTGCCTGCCTGCCTGTCTGTCTCCTGGTCTCCTTGCCTGTTATCCTGCCTGCCTGCCTGTCTGTCTCCTGGCTCCCCGCTCGTCATCCTGCCTGCCTGTCTCTCCATCCACGCCCGCACCAGTCTGTCTCCCTTGCTTGTTTGACGTACCTCACCAGTAAAACCAGTTCACCTCAACTCTGTCTCTGTGTCCGGGTTTTCTGCATCTGGGTCCGGAACGTGATCGTAACAGTAACAGTACGATCTGGCCAAAAACATGGACCCAGCAGACCCGGAATCAGAGCCCGCTGCGCTTCGGAAAGCGATCGCCAGCCAGGGAGAATTTCTCGGACATCATGAGCAGGTCCTCCGGGGCCTATCTGAGAGCAGCCAGGCCATGAGCAGCCAGATCTCCCAGCTGGCACACCAGGTACAACTCCTAACCACTCACCTTATGCCACCAGCCCCTGCTCCAGTCATTCCGAGCCCGCCTCCGATATCTCCTCCGTCCCGGGAGTCCTATGCTCCGGACCCAGAGCCCTTCTCTGGGGAGACCAGGAAGTGCCGAGGTTTTGTCCTGCAGTGCTCCTTGGTGTTTCTCCAGCGGCCACAGACGTTCCCCACCGATCCCTCTAAGGTACGCTACGTCATTGGCTTGCTGAGAGGCCGGGCCCTGGCATGGGCTGAGGCCGCCTACTCCCACATGATCAATGACTCCCTGTCTTTTAATACTTTTATTTCTGAGTTCAAGGATGTGTTCGATCACCCTGACCACTGGGGGGACGCCGATAGACGGTTGACTAACCTCCGCCAGGGAGGCCGTAGTGCAGCGGATTACTCCGTGGAGTTTAAGACCCTGGCAGCAGATGCTGGATGGGGGGATCGGGCACTACGGGGAACATTTTTAAACGGGTTGGCCGAACACCTCCAGAGTGAGATCGCCGCCCGTGATGAACCGACCGATTTCCGGTCCCTGGTCTCCCTTTCCATTCAGCTGGACAACCGGCTACAGGGACGGCGCTCGCGAAGAGCGGCTTCCTCTCCTCCTCTTCGTCCGCCGTTGGGAGTCGCCGAACCTCACCCGGAACCCGAACCCATGCAGCTGGGCAGGGCTCGCCTAACCCCCAGGGAGCGGGCTCACCGGATTAGCGTGGGGGCATGCCTCTATTGTGGTGAGATGGGACACCTTTTATCTGCATGTCCGCTCCGACCAGTAAAAGTGCCGGCTCGTCAGTAGGGAGAGAGATACTGGCGAGCCGGGCAGCAGGAGCTTCTCTCTCACGTCCCCAAGTCAAGGCCACTCTAGTGTGGCGCGACCAGTCCCTGACCTACCCAGCCCTCATCGATTCTGGAGCGGATGAGAGCTTTTTAGACCGCGTTCTCGCTGAACAGTTGGGCATCGACACCGAGCCTCTGGAGTTTCCCCTGGAGGCTAAGGCCCTCAACGGGGCATCTATTGGCTGGATCACCCACCAGACTGTCCCTGTGGGCCTGCGGCTCTCCGGGAATCACCAGGAGACCATCAGATTCCACATCCTGAACGGCGCTCACTCCCCGCTGGTGCTGGGCTTTCCATGGCTCCGACGCCACAACCCAAACTTCGACTGGGTCACAGGTCAGATCTCCTCCTGGAGTGATTATTGTCTGTCTAATTGTTTGCTTTCTGCCCCTGCTCCAGCTCACGCCAGGACACCGTCCTTGCCGGAGCCTGCTGAACTGTCCTCTGTCCCAGAGGTTTACCATGACCTGGCTTCGGTTTTTAGCAAACAGCACGCAGTGTCCTTGCCGTCGCACCGGCCTTACGATTGTGCCATTGACCTCCTCCCGGGTGCCTCCCTTCCCAGTGGCCGCCTCTACAACCTTTCCAGACCTGAGCGCGAGGCTATGGAGGTCTACATCCGGGACTCCCTGGCCGCAGGCTTCATCCGTCCCTCCTCCTCTCCAGTCGGCGCAGGGTTCTTCTTCGTGGGGAAGAAGGACGGGACCCTGCGGCCGTGTATTGATTTCCGGGGCATGAACAATATAATGGTTAAGAACAAGTATCCACTGCCGTTAATCAGCTCTGCTTTTATTCCCCTCCAGGGGGCCACTGTCTTCACGAAACTGGACTTGCGCAACGCCTACCACCTCGTCCGCATCCGGGAGGGAGACGAGTGGAAGACAGCGTTCAACACACCACTGGGGCACTTCGAGTACCAGGTGATGCCGTTCGGGCTGACCAACGCCCCTGCGGTCTTCCAGGCCTTGGTGAACGATGTGCTCCGGGATATGCTCAATCGGTTCGTGTTCGTGTACATAGACGACATCCTCATCTTCTCCCAGAACCCCACCGAGCATGAGCAACACGTCCGCCAGGTACTCCAGCGCCTTCTGGAGAATAGGCTCTTCGTAAAGGCTGAGAAATGCGAATTCCACGTCCCCAGGGTGTCTTTCCTGGGCTACATTATCGCCCAAGACCAGGGGCCTCATTTATAAAGGTTGCTGCGCACAAAAAAGTGGCGTTAAGGGGCGTGAAATGTACGTACGCATATTTTACCGCAAACGTCCGGATTTATAGAAAAATTCTATGCGGTAAAATGTGCGCACATCTACGCATCCTTTCACCCATGCGTAGAGCTTACCGCAAAGTTTTTCAGACACGGGAATCAGCGACGCCCGATGGGAAGATCACAAAATAAAGCTCAGTCCTCTTAAAAACATAGTTTGATAAGTGTGCTTTCACAGGGTTTGTGGTCTGTTGTATCTGTTAAGTCACTACTTAAAACCTATTTTTATAAAAGACATTCTCTTAACTCTTATTTTATTCATTATTTTACCGGGCGGCGCCAGGATGAAGTGAAATAAAACTTATTGATCTAACCATGCAATAGCCTCAGAAAGGCTAAATAACAACAACATAATGCTACTGTTCCAAATCAAAGAATACATTTATTAATCAGAGACTCACATAAGAACGGAGCACTGAGAGAATTTATGAACGATAACGATTCTGTCAAAATCAGCAGGGGGAGAAGTAGAAACAGCAGTTTGCGGCTTGCCTCTCTCTCTCTCTCTCTCTCTCTCTCTCTCTCTCTCTCTCTCTCTCTCTCTCTCTCTCTCTCTCTCTCTCTCTCTCTCTCTCTCTCTCTCTCTCTCTCTCTCTCTCTCTCTCTCTCTAACCTCTCTCTCTCTAACCTCTCTCTCTCTCCCCAACGGGGGAAATGGAATTAGGGCTGATAGTTGTATTTACCACCATGAAAAGCAAGCAGGCTGAGAAACCGAACTAAGCGACGTGTCTGTCTGTCTATCGATCTCCTCCGCTCCGTTTCAGTGGGCTACTATGGACGCCCCGACATACACCAATGGAAATATTTGTCTATAGATACATAAAGCTTAAACAGAGGGGGCAAAAATACAACTAAGGGGCTAAGAATATTTTACTCTTTCATATGTAGCTCCTAATGCTCAATGTTGTGTAACTTTTAAACTGTTTTTAAATTGTTTTTATCATTTTGTTCATTATCAGTTTGTCTCCCATTTTTTATTTTGTCTTCTAAAGCACTTTGTAACTTTGTTTTGAAAAGTGCTATATAACAAAAGTTTATTTCTATTATTATTAAGGTGTGCCGGATTATTAGAGCTTGTGCGGTTCTCCACAATGTGGCACAGATCCTCTACTGACCCACAGACAGTAGCTACACCTTTACGGTGCTCAACCTCACTGATGAGCCTCGATCTCGCACTCCACAAATTTCGGCTTTCTTGCAGCTGGCGTCTCTCAGTCTTTCCCTCATTGATAGTCAAAAAAGGCTCCTTAACAATGTCGGCATATTCATGACCTATTTAGCATTGACCATTTATGGATGATTGTGGGACGACACTATGAGGAGTAGTGGGCGGACACTGGGAGGAGTACACGGCCGCACAATTCACCGCAGGTGGGTATTTATAAAGAGAAAACTGCGTACAGGTGTGTACCGCACGGTTTTATAAATCTGAATTTTTTCTTGCGTTACTGGATTCTGAGGTTTGGGCGGACGCAATGTTCTACGCAATGTTCTACGCAAAGTTTTATAAATGAGGCCCCAGGTCAGCATGGACCCGGCCAAGGTTTCTGCCGTGGGTTCGCCAATTTCTATAGGAGGTTTATCAGGAACTATAGCCACGTCGCAGCCCCACTCACGGCCCTCACCTCTACCTCCATTCAGTTCCGCTGGACCCCGGAGGCGGAGACGGCTCTCGGAGAGCTTAAGCGCCGTTTCAGCTCTGCTCCTGTCCTCATCCAGCCTGATCCCACCTTACAGTTCATTGTGGAGGTGGATGCTTCGGAGACCGGGGCTGGGGCGGTGCTCTCACAGAGATCTCCGGCCGACAGCAAGCTGCATCCCTGTGCCTTCTTCTCCCGCAAGCTGTCACCCGCGGAGAGGAATTATGATGTGGGGAACCGGGAGCTCCTCGCCGTCGTCTGGGCCCTGGAGGAGTGGCGTCACTGGCTGGAGGGAGCTGCTCAGCCCTTCATAGTTTGGACCGACCACCGCAACCTCACCTACCTTCAGACGGCAAAGCGTCTGAACCCGCGCCAGTCCCGTTGGGCGCTATTCCTGGGGCGTTTTAACTTCACCTTATCCTACCGCCCAGGCTCTCGCAACCTCAAGCCCGACGCCCTGTCCTGTGTCTACGCTGCAGGGGAGGACAATGCGGATCCGGAGCCCATCCTACCACCCTCCTGTTTCATCGCCGCCGTTACCTGGGAGATCGAGGCTCGGATTAGACAGGCCCAGGCACTACAACCCGACCCAGGTAATGGTCCACCTAACCGGCTGTTTGTCCCTGATCCTGTCCGTTCCCAGGTGCTCCAGTGGGCTCACTCCACCCAACTCACCTGTCATCCCGGCATCTCCCGGACGCTCGCCTTCCTCCGCCAGCACTTCTGGTGGCCATCTATAGACGCTGACACCCGGGACTTCGTCTCAGCATGTGCAGTCTGTGCCCGGAACAAGGTCTCCAATAAGCCTTGCGCCGGGTTGCTCCGCCCCCTGCCTGTACCCACCCGTCCTTGGTCCCACATCGCCTTAGACTTCATCACCGGCCTCCCTCCATCCAAAGGTATGACCACCATCCTCACTATCATCGACCGTTTTTCTAAAGCCGCCCACTTCATCCCTCTCACCAAGCTGCCATCGGCCGGGGAGACCGCTGACCTCATGGTATACCACGTCTTCCGCCTCCACGGCATCCCCGCCGACATCGTCTCCGACCGGGGACCCCAGTTTACCTCCCAGGTATGGAAAGCATTCTGTAAGGCCCTGGGCGCCACCATCAGCCTGTCTTCGGGTTTCCATCCTCAGACTAACGGGCAATCGGAGCGTGCCAACCAGGAGATGGAGGCTGCAATCCGTTGCATCGCCTCCGCCAACCCATCCTCCTGGAGCTCCCAGCTTCCCTGGGTGGAATACGCGCACAACACCCTCGTCAACGCCTCCTCTGGGTTGTCCCCCTTCCTCTGCTCTCTTGGGTACCAGCCCCCTCTGTTCCCTTCGCAGGAGGAGGAGATTGCGGTACCCTCGGTTCAGGCTCACATACGCAGATGCCGGAGGATTTGGAGGCATGCCCGCACTGCCCTACTCCGGGCGTCGACCCGGTCCCAAACCCAGGCCAACCGCCGCCGCATCCCAGCTCCCACCTACACCCCGGGGCAGCAAGTATGGCTTCGGGCTAAGGACTTACCACTGAGGGTGGACTCGAGGAAGCTGGCTCCCCGTTTCGTGGGGCCGTACGAAATAGAGGCCATCGTCAACCCCTGTGCTGTCCGTCTGAGACTCCCCCCCTCCCTTCGTGTTCACCCCACTTTTCATGTCTCCCAAATTAAACCTGTCTCCTCCAGTCCCCTGTCCCCCCCTACCCCTGCTCCCCCTCCTCCCAGAATGATTGACGACCACCCTGCCTACACCATCCGGCGACTCCTGGACGTGCGCCGCCGTGGTCGGGGATACCAGTACCTGGTGGACTGGGAGGGTTATGGTCCGGAGGAGCGATCCTGGATCCCGCGGGCCCAGATCCTGGACCCGTCGCTCATCCGCGATTTTAACCACCGGCATCCAGCGGGCCCGAGGCGTACACCAGGTGGCGTCCGTAGAGGGGGGGGTACTGTCATGTCCTCCTCCCCCGCCTACTAGTCTTCTCCCTGTTTGTCTGTGTGTGTGTGTGTGTGTGTGTCTACGGGCGTGGCTCCGGTCTCCGACTCCTCCCATCATCATCCACTCATCCAGATCACCTGCTCTACCCCACACACCTGCCTTCCATCAACCCATCAACCCTGCAGCTTAAGAACCCCGGCTTTCCATCCACTCATCGCCAGATCGTTGTTTGTACTGCCCCGTCAGTTGCGTTTTCTCGGCCCCTCTGTAGTTCATTCCTCAGAGTTCCTTTTGCCCTGCTAACCCTTGTTGTCTCCTCGCCAGATCCAGCCTCCTTCCCCTGGTCCCTTGCCTGTTACCCTGCCTGCCCGTCTGTCTCCTGGTCTCCTTGCGTGTTATCCTGCCTGCCTGCCTGTCTGTCTCCTGGTCTCCTTGCCTGTTAGCCTGCCTGCCTGCCTGTCTGTCTCCTGGTCTCCTTGCCTGTTATCCTGCCTGCCTGCCTGTCTGTCTCCTGGCTCCCCGCTCGTCATCCTGCCTGCCTGTCTCTCCATCCACGCCCGCACCAGTCTGTCTCCCTTGCTTGTTTGACGTACCTCACCAGTAAAACCAGTTCACCTCAACTCTGTCTCTGTGTCCGGGTTTTCTGCATCTGGGTCCGGAACGTGATTGTAACAGTAACACAGTTTCCTTGTTCTCCCTCCCCCTTGTGTTTCCAGCTGTGTGTGTGTGTGTGTGTGTGTGTGTGTGTGTGTGTGGGCGTGGCACTCCAGTCACTCTCCCTGCTCCTGTCTACACACCTGGCGCCTCATTACAGAAACTTCCTACGTCTGAAATCCTCTTATCTCAGTTTAGGATGACATTTAGGATTTTTGGTATTACAGAAACATGTTTCCTAATTGCATTTATCCTCATCCCCGGTTGGTGCTGGTTTCTTCTTCGTGTCCAAAAAGGACCCCTCCCTGCGCCTGTGTATCGACTTCCGGGGTTTAAACAACATCACCATCAAAAACAAATACCCTCTTCCCCTCATCAACTCCGCCTTCGAACCCCTCCAGGAAGCCACGGTATTTTCCAAGCCGGACCTCAGGAATGCTTACCACCTAGTCAGGATTCAGGATGGAGACAAGTGGAAGACGGCCTTCAATCCACCTCTGAACCATCCTGCTTCACCTGACCCCTCTCGCCAGTTCACCATGGAGGTGGATGCCTCAGACACAGGGGTCGGGGCTGTCGTCTCCCAACACTTCGGCACAGATCAGAAGCTCCATCCCTGCGCCTTCCTTTCCCGTCGGCTGTCCTCGGCCGAATGCAACTACGATGTGGGCAACCTTGAGTTTCTGGCTGTAAAGTTAGCGCTGGAGGAGTGGTGACACTGGTTGGAGGGGGCGGAACATCCCTTTGTTCTTTGGACCATAAGAACCTCCAAACCTCGCCTAAATCCAGTCTGCCAAGCGCCTCAACTCCCACCAAGCTCGTTCGGCCTTATTCTTTGGGCGATTCAACTTCAACCTCACCTACTGGCCTGGCTCTCGCAACATCAAGCCCTCTCCCATCAGTACCTCACCCAGGAAGCTCCACCCATCCAATATTCTATCCTCTTGTTGTCCTGCATGGTGGCCGCGGTTACTTGGGAGATCGAGGCGTTGATGAAACAGGCACAACAGAACCAACCAGACACAGGTAACGGCCTTCCTACCGCCTTTTTGTGCCCAGTTCTGCTCGCTCCCAGGTCCTCCAGTGGGGACATATTGCCTGCCATCCAGGGGTGGGCCGCACCTCAGGAGACACTTCTGGTGGCCATCAATGGAGGCTGATGTTTGAGCCTTTGTTGCTGCCTGCACAGTGTGTGCTCGTGGCAAATCCTCTCAGCCCCCAGCTGGCCTGCTTTGTCCCCTGCCTGTTCCTGGTCTCCCCTGGTCCAGCATCCCAAGGTAACTCCACCATACTCACCATTGTGGATCGTTTGTCCAATGCTGCCCACTTTGTTGCTCTTCCCAAACTCCCCACAGCCCATGAGAAGGCCGAGCTGCTCACCCGACCATGTCCTGTGCCTCCATGGAAGTACAGGTATGGAGGTCCTTTTGTCAAGGGCTTGGAGCCTCGGTGAGTCTCTCCTCTGATTTCAAACAAGCAAATCAGGACCTAGAGTCGGAATCCACGGAATCCCCTTAGACATCGTCTCGGACCGTGGTCCACAGTTCACAGAGGTCCTTTTGTCAAGCGCTTGGAGCCTCAGTGAGTCTCTCCTCTGATTTCCATCACCACACTAACGGTCAGACTGAACAAGCAACTCAGGACCTAGAGTCGGCTCTTCGCTGGGTTGCCGCCCGCAACCCCATTTCCTGGAACTCTCAGCTACCTTGGGTTGAATGCCCACAACTCCTTGACCAGTGCAGCCACAAGGATGTCCCCATTTGAAGCCTCTTTGGGTTACCAACCTCCCCTGTTCCCAGCCCAGGAGGAGGAGATTGCGGTGCCGTCACCTTCGCCGTTGCCGCTGGGTCTGGAAAGAAACGCACTCTGCCCTGCTTCGCACTACCTTCCCTGTCTCCAAACTAAAACCAATGTCTTTCAGCCCTTTGTGCCCTCCAGCCATTCCCCCTCCACCCCCCCGGATCATCGATGACCACCCAGCCTACACCGTCCGGCTACTACTTGATGTGTGCCGCAGAGGCCAGGGATACTAGTACCTCATGGACTGGCAGGGAATACGGTCCTGAGGAGCACACCTGGGCTCCCCACCACCTCATCCTGGACCCCTACCTCATCCGGGAGTTCCACCAGGCCCATCCTGACAAGCCGGGCAGGTCGCCTGGAGGCTCTCGTTGAGGGGGGGTACTGTCACGTGCCTCCAGTTTCCTTGTGTTCTCCCTCCCCCTTGTGTTTCCAGCGCATCGCTGTCTGTCCTCTGTGTGTGTGTGAGTGTGTGTGTGTGTGTGTGTGTGTGTGTGTGTGTGTGTGTGGTGGGCGTGGCACTCCAGTCACTCTCCCAGCTCCTGTCACACCTGATCTCCATCTACTCATCAAGCCTCCAGTATATCTTCCCTGGTTTTCCAGTCACTCATCGCCAGATCGTTGATTCAGCCAATGTGGAAGCAGCTCCGGGTATTAACGCCTACTGCCCGCGGACTGAACTCAGGACCAAGGACAGACCACGGACGCTACTACTCTTGAAAACACGGCTTTGCTGAGGCTGTCTACTCTCCTGCCAACGGTACGCCTCCATTTTGCCTTTATCGCGACCATTTTATATGACGTCGCCATGGGGATACTAGGATCCCATTGGTCAACAAGGGAGGCGTGACGGGGGTGTGGTTGATGGGCAATATGGCAAAACAATATTTATGTTGTTTAGGATGACATTTAGGATTTTTGGTATTACAGAAACATGTTTCCTAATTGCATTTAGGGAAACATCCTGTCTTATATTAGGATATGAATTTGAACAGGCAGGTAGACAGGTAGGTGGTGAACAGGTAGACAGACGGGGAGATGACCAGACTGGCTGGGTAGTAAACAAAGATCCTGGAGCACAGGGAGAACAGAATTAATGAGGCGTCGAGAAACAAGAAACTAACTAGAAAGCACAATTGTAGGAGCCGGGGCCGTGAGCTAACCACAGTGGCTGAATCAACCATCTGGACAAGAGTGGGTGGAAAGCCGAGGTATTTCTACTGGAGCTGATGATGATGAACCACAGGTGTGGGAGGTAGAGCAGGTGAGCGAGAGGTAGGTGATGAAGCCAGGGAGGTGCAGGAGTCTGGAGCCACACACACACACACACACACACACACACACACACACACACACACACACACACACACACACAGACAGAGACGCACTGGAAACACAAGGGGGAGGGAGAACACAGGGGAACTGGTGGCACAACCGAGACCGTGACAAGCTGTGCTGTGTGAAATCCTTTAAACTTTAAATAAAAATATTAAACACTTAAATGAACAAATCTCACTCACAAAAATGAATCAATGTCATTCAAATTCAGATTGTTGAATTAAACCCAGAAAGAACTTTACTGTCGGCTCGTCAGTCACACCAACATCAGTCACCTCAACGTCAGTCACACCAACATCAGTCACCTCAACGTCAGTCACACCAACATCAGTCACACCAACATCAGTCACACCAACATCAGTCACCTCAACATCAGTATGCCACTAGCAGTTTCTTCGGCGTTCCTCAGGGCGCTTTCACACCTCTCCTGTTTGGTCCGTTTTAATCCAACCATGGTGCGTTTACTCCGTTAGTCCGGTACGTCTGGAGAGGTGAGAACACGCATTCCAACTCTGGTGCGGACCAAACAATCCAACCGTGGTCCTCCTGAAAAGTCGGGACTCGGTCCGGTTCCAAGTGAACCACGGTTCGGTTGGTTACATGTGAGAACACAATCGGACTCAACATAGGACCTAATATAGGAAGCAAACCAAAATGCAGTGCATTGTGGGTTGAAAACGGATGTTGACACTTGTCAGAGACAGGAAGAAATGATTAGAGTTTAGGGTTAGTTTAGAGTTTACTTTCACTTTTCTCTGCAGCAATCACCAACGCGGGGGTTGTGCACGAGTCGCCTATTTTAGATTGTTGAGTGAATATTAATGAATGTGAGCGCACCGGCAGATTTGTTCAGGTGGGACTATCATTCGTTCAGGTGGGACTATCATTCGTTCAGGTGTGGGTTCCAATACAATGGTAGGGGAAACACTGGCTAGTTTATCTTTTTGCAGTTTAATTCATGTAACGTTAAATACATACCTCACTCTCTTCTGTGTAGTATAAGTACACGGAGAACATATCGTAGACGTCCATTTTGGCCTGCCTTCTTCTTTGGTATCATCTTGTACGTCTCCTCTGAATTGTGTGAAGCAATAAGCCGACATTGTTCGCACGTCTGGAGATGCGTTCATACTGTTCTTCCCCTTATTTGGTTGGAACACCAAATCAGAATAATGAAAGCCATTATTGCAATACGCTGTTGTGTCGGAGAAAAAGTCAAAGTATCAGGCCAGTGTTGAAGACTGGACCTCCCCGCCAACACTTAATCTTCTTCATAATTCAGTAGTTACTCACAGAGTCTCACAACAGGTTGAAAGAAGTCACTGGAGATGATCAGAGTTCGATGCATAGAGTTTTATTCTTCAACAGAGACAAAACCCGAGTCGGCTCCGGAACCAGACTGACAAAAGCTGTCTGCACATGATCTTATATATCTTAAAAACTGAGTGGAGAATACCGATTTTACGCCGTTTTACCAATTCCAGCTTTGTCAGCAAGAATTCTAGTTGTCTCAGCAAGTTTTTTAGCTTGGTCAGCAAAGATAACAATATTTTACCACGATCATCTAGCATTATGGGCGGGTCTTAACATCAAGCTTGGTCCCCTGGGCGGGTCTCTGTGGGCATGTAGGCGGTCACATTGTCCCTTCGTCATTACGTACTGGCCACCTGGACTTCTCCTGTCTGCGCATGCCCCGCCTGTCTATTTTTAGGTACTTCTTATCAAAATCCTTGAGCCAGTATGGACCGGTGTGGAAACAGAAAGACCCCAACTCCGTCTGACCCATCACCATCGTCCTCTCGCAGCAGCCCAGAGCGGGTAGCTCAGAGCAGCAGCAGAAAGAAGAAGTCAGTGAGGAGGCAGTACGACGACAGATACACGTCAGACGGTTTCAACCTACATCGGGAGACATCCTGCCCTCTTCCCATGTGTCTGGTCCATGGAGAGAAACTTCTGAATCATGCGATGGTTCCCAGCAAACTCAATAGGCATCTGACAACAAATCACCCGTCAGCAAGAACACAGAGTATTTTATTCAGTTAAGAAGTCAACATAAAAAACAAGAGCAAATCAAAGGGGAAATTTGATTTTCAAGTAACATAGAATCTATGTACAAAATAACTCCAAAACAATGGACAGGTAGAGACGAGGATCTTTGAAACAGGTTTTGTTGGACATTCAAAATCATTGCACATGAATGCAAACTGAAATTTCAAATGAATACCATTCATAGTCGGATGATGAAGTCTGAAAGTCTGAGGAAGTGTCTGAGCTACGTCACCATGGTAACCCTTAACATGTATATACACATGCACCTTTATTGTACGTTGGTCGTTGGCCAGACTAACCATCATAACTAGCCAGTACAACCACAGTCTCCTACTGGTTCCACTGGGAGCTGACCAGTACAACCACAGTCTACTACTGGTTCCACTGGGAGCTGACCAGTACAACCACAGTCTCCTACTGGTTCCACTGGGAGGTGACCAGTACAACCACAGTCTCCTACTGGTGGTCACTGGGAGCTGACCAGTACAACCACAGCTTTCTACTGGTGGTCACTGGGAGCTGAGCAGTACAACCACAGTCTCCTACTGGTTCCACTGGGAGTTGACCAGTACAACCACAGTCTCCTACTGGTTCCACTGGGAGCTGACCAGTACAACCACAGTCTCCACACTTGGCCATTGAGCATCTTCCCTGGAGCAACCAGTGAGTCCATGCCTTGCTGAAGGGCACCTTGGCAGAATTTGCTAAGCAGGGGGAAATGTTACTGATTCACTTTCCCTGCCCAGGTATTTCCAAGGATTCAAACTAGCGGCCGTCTGGTCACGAGCCTGAAGCAGCTGACAGACAGATTGTTAAAACGAAGTTGAGGTCTTTGGGCGACCGCTAAGACTTCAAAAGTTTGGAGTTTCAACTTTTCAACTTTCAACTAAAATCCCCCAAAAATCCAATTGTTCTTTTGTCGGTGTTGTTGAACTATTTATCATTCAGGTTGAGTGTGGTTCAGGTTAAATGTTTGACAAGGAGCTTCGGTATGAACTTGCTAAATTACTCTTGAAGTTTCTCGGTGTGACCTGACTGAAATCAGCTTGGAGCAGCACTCAGGTTAGTTCTGCTCCACCCTAAAACAGTTTAACACTGTAGAAAAACAGCTATGGAGCGTTTGCACCTAGGTCGCGGTTTGGTCAGTAACCCGGATGCAAGGAAACGTTCAGGAAAACGTGTGGAAGCTGCTAAAACGTACAGAGAAGGACTTAGTCAGCAGGAAAGGGCGCGATACTTTGAGAAACTAAGGTTAATAGGTGGTGAAGATCCGTACGAGCTGGCTCCTTCGTCTTGGAAGGACGAGCCGACGAGTCTGCCTTCTATTTCCTATCATTCCATTCATTACATTTCTGGACCCATTTAGTTGTTTGGTTTGTTTTTCTTCCTCCCTATATAAAAAAGAGGGTAAATGCATCATAGTGATGATCACTATAAACAGCCACACATATGAACACAATTCAATGATTTTTTCATTAAAATGATCCTCTTTTTTTTTGTTCTTTGGTGCTCATTGCTGTGGTGTTTCTATAGCGGGGTGTGATGAAGAGCGCTTCGTCACCTGACTTTGTAAATATGGCACCATGCACTTTTGACTGTTAGGATAGGGAAACACACGCACTTCAATAATTGCACAAGCACTTTAATAGGAGCAACAGCACTTTATTGAAGATTTGCACAATACATTTTATCACTTTGCATTTTGCACATTTGTATGGCTATACTTTGCACTGTTAATTGATGGAATATTTGTCTCCGTATTTATTGTCCTTTTTAATCGTGATTGGCTGGCAGGTGCTGTGTAGGCCACGCAGCTCCACCTGGAAGAGAGGGACATGGGAGTAAATATGCAGCCATGTTTTAATTGATAAAACAATGAGCTTAGAGTTAAGCCAGAATAAATGTGATGGTTAATGTAATGTGTAGTATGTTGTTCATAAGTGTATGCAGGTGCAATGAGGGAACATGAAGTGTGTTAACTACTCACCAGTGTCTTTGTCTTCAGGGTGTTCGGGCAAAAGGCTTACCCAGACAACAGAGCCCATGTTTTATAGTTCCGGGGGTAACCAAGTGTAAATTGGTGTGGGGTGGTTTAGATATGGGTATTTTATTGTGGTGAATGTAATGTGGTTTAGTGGGGGTTTGTTTTCATTAGTACAAGAAGAAATGAATATGTATATAGGGTTGTGAGAAGGTGTGTGTATAATTATAGGAAAAGCAAAAAGTGTGTTAATAGGTGAGCAGGCAGTGGATCCTGTCAATGAAATCTCCCGAGGTCATTAGCCAGGACACAATATAAAAAGGCGCCATTTTAACAGCTTGGGGGGTGCTGGTCTGATGCTGAGTGATTGAGATTTGCTCCTGAAGATGGGTGAATAAAGACCTCATCTGTTACACATGCCAAACCTGCCTGTGAGTCATTTTATTGTTTATCATCCAGATGTAATTGTGGTCCGTCTTACAGGGGGGTATTAGTTTGAACTGTGTTTTGAGCTAAAACATGTTTTTAATAACCCAGTGAGGTCATTGACCCCAAGTGAAACTATTCCATTTTTATTCTTCATAATCTTCATCTCAAATGGTAAACAAGGGCTAAACATGCACTGCCTCTTTAAAACTGCTCCTCTTCCTGGTATGAAGCAGAGCCTGATAGCCCCTCCCACTTCTTCCTGCTCTGTCAGACAAAGCCAGTTACATTAACTCAACATATTTCCTCATCCGCCCCCTTTTACAGATCTGATTTCCAGTTTAAGGGGAAAGGGGGGAAACAAAAGTGTGAACTAGCAAAGGACGAGCCCCCTTCAAGTAGATCGTAAATTAGAGTTTGGTTTGGATTGCAAACAAATTTACCTATTGACGGGAGTGAAATGTTTTACATTCACTGTCATTAGAGGTGAAATGGCCAGCAAGAAATTCAGCTGGACCGGGGGCAATATTGTTTTTTCGATCTGTCTGGATCTACTGAAGGGTCGGGACTATTCCCCGGGGCACAGCTACTGTAGAGCTGTATTAAAGGCTTCTGGGGTGAAGAGGATCAGAAAAATATCCAAAGCTGCACCCCCGGCAGACAGACCTTTTTGAAAAGGCCCGTTTTGATGAAAAGTCCCGTTTGAGCTTTACTGGAAGAACTGAAGAAAACTGGACTTAAGATGTCCTCCCGATCACGCTATGCCGGGCCTGGAGTTTTGGCTGTGATTTCTGCACTGGGGAAAGTGAAGCCCCCAAGTCCCGTCTGGGGTGTCTGGCCTTTACGTGAGCGCCACCTCCAGCCCTAATCAATCCCCCCCTTTTAGAAAAAACAAGCTGGTCACCCCCAAAAAGCTTCGGGAGAACATTGCTCTCGTCAGCCCGGGGGATGAAGGGGTTTTTTGCCCCTACCGATCAGCAGTGTATCTGTTCCTGTGTTCCATGGGGATGAAATAAAGACCACAACCTCACAAAACAAAAATCCCCAAAAAAAAATCTATGGTTCCCGCCGAACCCCAAACCCCAAATAAAAAAAAACATTTTCAACACTAAACTATCAACCCCTTATAAAATTCAAAAAAATCTTCATTTTCTATTCTTCCATTAGAAAAAATTAAAGTTTTGGGAAAACGAAACAACCCCCAAAAAAGTGAAGTTCTTTACAAAAACCCTGGAAAATGGGCAAGAAAGCTTTAACTGGGGAAAATGGTTGAACGGGGAGGAGCTCTTCACACACAGATGCATCCCTTTCCCCGCAGAATTACCCCCCTCTCAGTCTCAGTGAATCTCGACCCACCCACCAGTGTCTGTCCTCTGCGCTACTTGAGGGTTTGGCTGTTGCGTGTCAGAGGTGGGAAAATAGAGGGCATTTGAAAGGGAAGGGGGTCAAAAAATCTATTGACAGTGACTGAAATGGATGTTTTACGCCCATCCAGCCCCAAAAGACAGAGCTGGAGTTCTTTAAAAATTTTACGTTTAAATCACCAAGGGGTCCCAAAATAAAGCAAACAAAATTCTGTTATTATCTGAGGGAAACAGAAAAGCAAAGAATTTGGTAAAAACCAGTTATATCCTATCACCCAGAAGGTTCATTAATTGGTCTAGGTCCTGAGTAGGAGGGCTGATGGACGTTTTACTGGGAGGTAGAGTGGACGGGGGAGACGTTTCAGTAGCAGTCTCATTTCAAAAAATTAGCAGAACGGATATGGGTTTTTTTAAAGGATTTGGAAAACAATGACAAATCTTGGGCATTAACGGGTTTCAAAAACAGCTACCCAATTTAGACACAACAATATCGAACTGGGAAAAACCAAAATCCCTCCATTCCCCCAAATAGGAGTGTCCCCGGGTCACAGGGCAGGTATTCGTTTTTTACAGCGTCTCTTTAGACCATGACTCCTCCCACAGAGTCCAGACCTTTCACCAGCCCCCCATCTTGGATTTTGGCTTTTAAAGGAGACCCTGCTGAGTTTTTGTGGCTAAAAAAGATAGAGGTTTTAAAGGGGTAATTCGTGGGTTTAAAAATTATATATAAATTTGTTTTTTTTTTTTCTCCACTTTGCTCTCATCCCATGTGGGGGGTTCTTCACTGTGGTGTTCTTCACTGTGGTGTTTCCCCATGTGGTGTTCTTCACTGTAGTGTTTTTTACTGTGGTGTTTAAATCCTTTTTGTTGCTGTCAGAAAATAAAACACTTCCTGTCTGAGGTTTTAAAAACTATTTGTATTATCATTTTTGATGGAGAGAAACAAAATTTAAATTTTTCGATTTTTACTTTTTTTTACTTTGTAAAAATCCTGTTATTACTTAAACTGTTGTTTTTGGTTTATATGTTTTATGTTCTCAGCATATTTGAAAATTTTTGCTGTAATATTTTCATCACATTGTCTTTTTCTTTTTCTGTTTTATCCCCCGGCCTTGAATGGCTCCAGCATGTAAATCTTTCCCCCTTTAACTCAACTGAATAGTTGTTCATGTGTTTATTTGTTCCCCGCACTTTCTACCTTTGGGAAGAAAAGTGCACTACAAAAGTCATTTTTTTTATTATTCCATTGTAGTTTCCAGGGAGAGCTCCCGTTGTTCCCTCCACATGCTGGGTTTTTAAAAGACTGATTGTGTGGATGAAGTGAAAGTTTAGATGGAAAAATTGAACAAAAGTCTTTTACCAGGTTTTTTTATGTTTTTGAACAAATGAATGTTTACAAGAATGAATAAAATTTTTCTATGACGACAGTATTTCTTGTGTATTTATTTTGCTCTCCCTCACCCCCGATAAGAAAAAGTGAAATGTGAATGAAAACGTGTAAATTTGTCAATTCTTTAAAACACAAAAAAAGTTATCTGATTTTAAAAAAGTGGGAACCCAAAAATTTTAAAAAAGACCCAAGCAGCATGTTAGGGTGAAGAACCCTAGTTTAGAGGAAATAAAGAAGGACAGTTGTACTATCAAACACGGTTAAAGGGGAAGAATGAAACTGATCATTTCCAGGTCAATTTGGGAATTGGAAAACGTGTGTTAAAAAACTGTCTCGTCCTGATCCAATATGAGGGAGATTTCATGTAGTCGTGACCCGCTTTTTATTTCAGATGTTGGATGTTGGGGTACGGCCTAGCCCCCGCCTCCAGTTTCCTTGTTCTCCCCCCCCCTTGTGTTTTCCGTGTTCGCGTCGTCCCCCCTCTCTTTGGTGGTGTGTGTGTGTGTTGTGTGTGTGGTGTGGTGTGTGTGTGGGGGGCGTGGGACCTTCACTTTTCCCGTCCGTTACACACCTGGGCCTCATTACAGAAACTTTACTCAGTCTGAAATCCTCTTTATCTCAGTTTAGGATGACATTTGAGATTTTTGGTTTTACAGAAACATGTTTCCTAATTGCATTTAGGAAAAAATCCTGTCTTATGTTAGGATATGAATAAGTTAGGATGGCATCGACCCTGTCCTAAATGAAGATGGGGAACAACCATGAAACACAAAGATTATGAACATTTTTCTAATAATAAAATATAATATACACTATAATTATGTTATATTATTATCATATGATTATAATATAATTTTAATCTTTATCCTGGGCTGTTAATTGGGATGAAAAGTCCTAAAAAATAAATAGAAACCAAAAGAGGTGGGGTTTCCTCTCCTGCTCAAGCATGATTAATGTCCTCCGACTCATCAATATTAAAATTGAACGCCCCGTCTTTCTTGTCCATTTATATCTCGCCAGTGACAGTTGAAGTGAGACAGACGTTGATATTACATTCTAATCTATTTACTACTGACCAGATCTATTGACTACAGACCAGATTGACTACAGACCAGATCTATTGACTACTGACCAGATCTATTGACTACAGACCATATCTAGTTACATACAGTACGAACCAGATCTATGACTTACAGACCAGATCTATTGACTACTGACCAGATCTATTGTCTACTGACCAATTCTATTTACTACAACCAGATCTATTGACTTACAGACCAGATCTATTTACTGACAGACCAGATCTATTTACTACTGACCAGATCTATTGACTACTGACCAGATCTATTGACTACAGAGACCAAATCATTTAGTACACATACAGAACCAATCATTTACTACTGCCAGATCTATTTTCTCTGACCTAGATCTCTATTTACACAGACCAGATCCTTTACATGAATGTAATGTTTGTCCGTTCCATAAAGTAATGATAGTTCAACCAGTTCCTTCCTGGTCAAATCACTGCAAACATATTGATCGTTTTCATTTTGACTGAGTGCAGCGTCGGCCTGAGGGTTTAAATCTCTCTGTGGAACACAGGGCGGAGTGTCCCCAAGGTGTTCAACACAATTACTTCACATCCCTTTCCCCATAACAGAAACATCTCTATCAATATCTCATACATGTTTCCTTCAGGGACCTCGGTAGTGATCTTGGTCTTCAGAGTTTATTCTGACCACATAAACACATTCAAAGTAAATACACATATTTTCAGTTTTTGGTTGTATTACTCTGAAATGTTGCGATATTTGTTCATATGAATCCATCAAGTATAGGGCACTATAAATTCACTAACTGATCCCCACAGACACGCTACAGAAAATATTATGGATGTCTGTGGTCTCCAGAGGGGTGAAGTTTGAGTTGATTGCTCTTCTGAGAACTGATGCCCATGACCACATTCTGTAGGTCAGAGTTTTCTTGTATTTATTCATGTACAGTAGAGTGGTTACTGTAGCAAAGCCCTTCCTACGACACTTCCTCCGCCTCAAGTGGAAACGACCAATGGAGAACTACTCGCGGCCCAGAGAGTGTCCGCTGAAGCAAACGTGTCACTCCTGCCTACTTTCTGTCCTCCTCTAGTCAAACTATCCAACTGTCCAGGTGATTTTTTTGTTTATTTTTTATGGTTCCAAAAATAAAATGTGAATTAGGTGTGTTCTTATCAAGAATAAATCAAGCAATCAATAAATAAACAACATATTTGTCCACTTATTTGTCTTAGATCTTTTATATTTATTTGTCCCTCTTTGTTGTAAATAGAAAGTAGGAGATTAACTTATTGTCTCTTTTACCTCAGCACTGGTTGATGTTTTAGAAGTAAATGAACTTTTCTTGCACGATTTTTCTGGTGACTAGTGACTTCTCTACCTACCTATGTTGGCTAATGTTGGGACATCTCAATGACTTCATCCAAAAACAAAGAAATGCACTTTCCAAATAATCTAATACAAAAGAGTGGAAGTAACTTGAATTACATTTATTCTAGTTACTGTTGTGTAAAT
>JAXDDW010000403.1:0-23601 GCA_034670385.1 Hoplostethus mediterraneus | reverse complement strand
AGGAACTGTCATTGCCAACATTACAAGTATAAATGACTCTATCTGTCTTGCCAAACTCTATTTTAATTGGGCTTACATAGAATCCTTGTCTTGTCCTTTTCCCTTTGTGTCATGGTTTTGAAACCTTTCTCTTAGGAAAAAAAAAAATCCTTTAACCAATTTGTTAAGTGGGCTGGTAAGCTTATAGGTGAGCCAGCTCAACTTATCAGTTCTTCATACTAATCAGCTACTGCGTAAGGCCAATTCTATTCTTCAGGACTGTTCACACCCCTCGTATAGTGAATTTCAGTTTCTTCCTACTGGCTGGCGGTTTAGGGTACCAAGGGGCAAAACTAAGCGATATTGCCACAGTACCTGCAGCTATTGCACTGCTAAACAACAGATGACTTTGGTTATAACAGACATTTGCATGTCCCTTTTCTCATTGTATGACTTGCACTTTTGTGAGTACTTAAAGCACTTTTTAAGGATTATGTTATTGTTTAGACTGTTCTATACGGTCTCACGTTTATATGAAAACACTTTGGGTATGTAAAATAACTTTTTCATGACCTGCCATGACTTTTTATGTCTCTTTACCCTTTACATTTTACTGACTACAAATGCTATCTCTGTTAACGTTTTACATTGTTAATGTTTGAATTTTATGTCTTTTTAACTCTGAACGCTGAATCTCCTGCCTGCAAAACCAATTTACCTTTAGGTACTAATAAAGAAACTTGAGCAACTGCTGAACAAAACTGTACATCTAAGGTTGTGTGTTGTGTGTGTTGATCATTTTCTTTTCTTTTCTTGGATAGGTGTGTAAGCAATGGTGGAAACACACAGTTTTCCACTAGGAGGCGGCACACTGCTGTCAACACCTCCAACGAAGAATGGAGAATGGAGTCAGCACAAGGTGACATGATTCACATAACATTTCTTGCCACAAATTCACCCTGGGACTGAACATAATCTACACATGTTCACCTGACAAACCACTAATCTTTCCATAAGAGCTTCTGTTTGTCGGGGTTGAATTATTCTCTATTGTTGGTGTTCGTTCTCAATAGAGGCCTGTCATGGAACGGTTTGGGAGTGGTCAACAGTGGTTACAAGGGACATGCTGGAGGAGTGACATAAAAGTAAAGATTGGTAACCTGCGCAGGGAAGGCATAGGCATAGGCAGAATGCAGGAGAGAGTTGAGTCAGTGGACTGACTCTTCCTGCCAATTAAGGCAGATTGCAGCCGTGTCCTTTTAACCTGTGTTTGTGTGCGTGCGTGTCCGTGTGCGCGTGTGTGTGTGAACACAAGTCAGTCTGAGGCTGAGTGCGTCTGAGTGCGTGAGTCTGACAGGAGACAGTAGAGTCGACTGTATGGCTGTATGGAGCGGAGAGTTCACGGGCCAACAGGCCACTTTATTTTTACACAGCAACATAAATACGACCCAATCCTGAGGGCCGCTTTTCAGCGCCACCTCTCTCTTGGCCACCAGAACCGGCAGTCTGCCAGGCTTCTAGGACGCTTTTCAGCTCCAACCCCAACTGGGCAGCTCTTCCAGGTCTGCATCCTCCGGGAATACGTTGGTCGCCGTTGCTGGTCTCACACGCTCTCCGCTCCATACAGCCGACAGTCGACTCTCCTGTCACCTGTCAGACTCACGCACTCAGACTGACTCGCGTTCACTGCCTTAATTGGCCAAAGCCGGTGCTGGATACAGTCAGTCCACTGACTCAACTCTATCCTGCATCCAGCCTATACGCCTCACCAACACGGGTCAGATGCTGCGGTATGAACGAAGGGGCATGGGTTACGCAATGGACGGTTACCTCATTGGTTAAGATCAGAGGTGCATTAGTGTGCAAGCCAGTTCACAACAAGGACTATGGGATTAGATATCTCAATATTCACAAACAAGCACAATATGATTCACAAATGTATTTTGCGATTTATATATAAATGTCTCTATTCACAAATATATTTGTGAATGCACACACAAATATGTCTCCTTTTAAATGAATAAAAAAAACAAAAATATACAAAAAAAACCATAAAAACAGTTGCAATGTTCATCTAAAACATATTTCAATGTTATATTTATTTACAGACTGTCGACTCTGCATTTACAAACTGCCAGACGTGTGAACTGCATTACATTTGTGTGTGGATTTTTGAAAGTTCCCTGACGTGGTTAGAGTCACAAATGCATTTTTACGAAAGGACTTTCTCTGTAGCCTATCAGACTCTTTCCATTTCAGCCAATCACATAAGCATAGCTTCTAGCGAATATAATATCGAGGATTGAAAGTGCCAAAATGAAATAAATAAATACACCATTAAATAATTACTTAAATGTGTCATTAATTAATTAAAATTGGAATTAAATACATAAATGTGTTATTAAATGTGTCATTAATTAATTAAAATACCAATTCATTTTATGTAAAAAACATATATAATTATTTCACTATTTAATTAATTATTTCATGGTCCTGTGTTGCAGTGCATCATGAATTTATTTTATCTGTCAAACTTGCCCATCAAAGTCAGTGGGTGGATTTCTAACACCTGATTGGTTACCCTGCACATCAAGTCAAGGCAAATCGATTCCAGATAATGGATTGCTGCAGAGCTAGTGAACACACTTCTATACACTGGGTGGCGCTATTCACCTCTACGTTGGTTTAGATACTCTTTCAAACAAAACTTTATTTGCAACCACTAAAAATCCAGGTCCTGCTACCCCCAATGCTGAAACAGCGTGCGAGGTGCAGGACAAGATGTCCAAATCTTGCCCGGAGCTGCTGAGAGAAGCAGCAAATTTGATTGAGGAGAACTCCTCCGGCTCCGGCGGCTCAGCCACAGCAGATACCTGCTGCTACACCTGTCCAAGGTAAGCTAAGTAATTTCATGTTAGCCAGGTGTGCTACTAATCAATGACTCGGGACACAGGTGTGAGTTAAATTATGTGTTAGGCTCATTATGCTTCATTGGTAATACGAATACGAATACGATTTCCTTTATTGTCCCACAACGGGGAAATTCACCTTGTTACAGCAGCTAGCAATATAGATATAGTATAAGTAAAGAATAGTAATATAATATAAACACTATAATATAAACACTATGTACAAGAGAAAAACAACAAAAAACACACAACAACAGATAACAACAACAATAGCAGCTACACATGGGCTAATAAATTGCACAGTGGAATAGTGATTATTGCACATTAATTATTGCACATTATTATTATTATTATTGCCGAGATGTCTTTCACAGTATTTAAGTGATTGAGTCCTTAAGTGTGTGTGTGTGTGTGTGTGTGTGTGTGTGTGTGTGTGTGTGTGTGTTTCATTGTTAATGGTGGGAGCATAAAACTAGTTCGCTAATCGGATAAGTAATGTTAGCTAGCAGTAGCCTAACATCCCAAGATAAATGTTGAGGCTGTTTTAGCTGACTGGTGACCATTGAGCTGTGGCGTTTTTGTGTGTTGCAGCTGAGGTAGCAAGGCTTTTTGCGCCGTATAACGGTGGAGCCAGAAGGAATATGAGGAGACGACCAGCACAGATCCAAGTTAGTCGAACAAGCTACACACACACTGTCTGTTGTTTGGCTGACCACAAGGCGGATAAAGTTCCAAGTGTACTGCTTAAAGCCTTCTTACTTCAGGACTTGGAGAGCAAAAGGTGACATTTTCAGGTTAGTGGGAAACTAGGAATTTACCAAAACCAAAAAAAGCTTGTACTGTCTGTGGCTCGTTGAAATTATTTGCAGTTCTACTCTGCATTTCTTTTTATAGTCATAAATATTTCCATATGTTCATATTTGACTCAAACTTAATGGATTTTCATAGTGTGAATAATAGTTATCACAGGCTTATTTGCTCAGTTTTAGGTGAGTCAATATGAGTTATGATGACTATATTTTTTTTTTTCCAGGGAATGACAACGATCCCATGGTTATAACAAATAAACTGATGGAAGTGTTTCCGAAGCTCCAAGAAGGGGGAGGCTTTGAATTTCTAAAAATTGTAGGATCTACTCGCAGTCGAAATCTTGCATTGCTTCAGTGTCCCAGTGTCCCTTGCCTATCTGAAAGACCCATCGACGATGATTGGACAGGCTACAATCTACATACGTCCACTTCAACAGGATCTACCCTTAGATTGTGTACATAATTTTACAGAGTCTCAGTTTAATACATAATCAAAACAAAGCTTACTGGTGACTTTTAATCATTAATTAAAAGCTATTTGTTGTTGTTAGGAGAGGGAGGCCAAAGTGAGGAAAATGATAGAGAGACAGCCCCAGTCAGTGACAGTGTTCCAGTGAGACCTGAAACATCAGCTCAGAGTGCAGTAGTACCAGCAGTGATTGACAACAAGTTGGAGGATCACAAAGAAACAGACAGTGGTTTGTGTCATCACAATAGGGTTGCTATAAGATTGTGTGCAACTGAAACTCAGTCATTAGAAAAATAACACCTGTAAGATATAATTACATAAGATAATACAGTTACACACAATTAATAACATGCAACTGGATCATATATTCTGTTAAAATATTTAGTTTTTGTTCAGAATGCCGCTTTGCTGTCTGCTGTTCATGTCAACTCAGTTTTGTGACAGATTCTGAAGATGTTGGGTGTCACATGTTTGTCAGTGACATGGACAGAACTTTCCTCCTTTTCTGTAGCCTGAGAGGATATCTGTATCTACAGGTAACATGCCAACTCACAACATGTCTCTCTGGAATAGATAACTTATTATTGTTGTTGTTTGTTTAGAATGGAAGCTTATTAAAGAACCGGCTCAAGCTGCCAAAGTTTTCAAAGAAAATCTGCTAAAGGAACATGCATCTGGGAAACCACTTAAAATGAAGATGGATGTAAGGGACTCTGAAGAGGACAGGGAACGGGAACTTCTCTCATTCTATAAACAGCAGCAAGAATGGGCATGTCCACTTCATTGTACTCTTGTTGGTAAGTAATATAAATGTATCTGTAAAGTTTATACCACTCAAGTATCTTATATGGAATTGTTAAATGGGAGAATGGGATCCAAAAAATTATATAATTGATGACCGCTAATGAAAATATGCTGTGCACAATATTCTCCTGTTATCTCTAGGGATGCACCGAATGTTCGGCAACCGAAGTTATTCGGCCGAATATCGCCAAAAAACACATATTTGGTATTCGGCCGAATAAATGAAAAGGCCGGATTTTTTTTACCGAATAATGACGGTTTTGATGGCGTGATCAAATAGCACCCATGCAGGAGCCAGGCGCGCGTAGCGTAAAACGCAGCAAACATGTCAGCGGTATGGAGGCATTTCAAAATCTCCCGAAAGACCCGAAATTAGCGACATGCATGTATTGTTCAGCTCAGCTTTCTAGAGGGGGTACTTCAGCTAAGAGCGATAGCACTATAAGTCTGATCAATCATTTGAGGAAACTTGAGTCTCACAGTCCCGGGCTCAGCGCGAGCACATCCACTCCATCTGTGGCTGCCGTTTTAGAAAAGGCAAAAAAGTTTGACAGTGCCAAAGCAAAAGGCATTACTACAAAGGTAATGGAATTCATCGCGTTGGATGATCAACCATTCTCCGTAGTAGAGGACGTTGGATTTCGCAGGCTTATGGAGCATATTGAGCCCCGTTACACTATATGGGGCGGGGTTGTCAAAGATAGCCAGATAAAATATTTTATTTTACTAATTTATTATTTTAAGTTATAGGCTATTGTGCTGTGTTATGCAATGTTGGAAAAAATGGAAAAATAAATGAAAATTGCAAAAAATATTCGGTATTCGGTATTATTCGGCCTTCGGCCGAAGTGTTCCATTATGCTTCGGCTTCGGCTTCGGCCAAGAATTTTCACTTCGGTGCATCCCTAGTTATCTCGAAGAGTCAATATTCTATTGGCTGTAATTCTAGAATAGCATCTCTAGAATTACAGCCAATAGAATATTGACAATTTTTTCCCTTGCTTGTTAAATGTTACCTAATCCAGTTCCCTGTATTAGTCAGCCACTGTTTTTCCACTGTGTTATTATCAGTATTTTATTTCAGGTGATGTTGCTATCGGAGAGGGAGTGATGCGGTACTTTATGACAACAATAATATCCAAACTCCACTTTGGATTGAGTCTAGATCTTGGTAAGTCTCTTACTATTTTGAAGGCTAATATGATGTAATTTTTAAAAATGTATTTAAGTGGTTAATTGTTGTGACTTTATCTCTTGCTCTCTTGGTACTTCACAGGAGGAATGGGCCGAACACTGCTATTTGAGGGTGAACCTGACCATCTTGTTCCAGCAGCATCAGAGGTGCTTATTGAAAGCAACCTCTTCCGGGTTGCAGGAAGGATGTTGGCCCACAGCTTTCTGCATGACGGTCCCCATGTCACAGGATTAAGTCCTGCTGTAATTCATGTACTCTTCAATGGGGACCCTGAAACGGCAACTGTTGTTACAAAAGACTGCCCTGATCTGCACATCAGGAGTATCATAAAACTGGTATGTAACATAAAAAAACTTTCTCTTG
Organism: Hoplostethus mediterraneus; assembly: GCA_034670385.1. Lineage (NCBI taxonomy): Eukaryota > Metazoa > Chordata > Actinopteri > Trachichthyiformes > Trachichthyidae > Hoplostethus > Hoplostethus mediterraneus. The sequence goes on along the minus strand of JAXDDW010000403.1, from coordinate 17,073 downwards.
CAAAAATTATTGTTTGGGCAAATGTAATAACTTGTATGGTCTTGATTCTAGCTTGAACATGAAGAACAGAACAGAAGGACACAGTTTCAGATCTTTCCATGTCTTGGGATCTCCCGGCAGTCACCAAAACAAATCAGAAATGGCTACATAACAAACTTCTACTCCATGCAGTAAGTTCCTGCTGGTTAAGTGACAGAATTCATTGCTGTAGTTGTTGAAATTATAGAAAGTGTTGTGAACCCTGGCTTGTTATGTCAACACTGGCAGAGATGGAAATGGTCAAATTTTAGTGGTGAAATTCATGCTATGAATACTTAATCATATTTAGTCTTTGCCCATAGTCATGTTTAAGTTCTTCAAAACCACCATTTAATGCATACTGTATACAGTTTAACTACAACATTTCTCACGCCTGCAAGTGTTGATAGGGCATATTTAACAAAACCTCAATTTCACAAATGGTCAGCTCAACAACACATGTATGGTTTTGTGAATTTGCCTTTTGATAATCTACTTTAATAAGGTGATAAAGTCAAGAGTTCACCATTGTTAACTTCTCTTTCATTTACAGTTTTTAAGCATTCGAGCAATAGACACCAGTTGCTGAAATGTAGAAAGTGGAATTTCCCCATTCATCCAGTAGTTATGTCTTAAGCTGGCACTGTAGACAGGACAACTATCACTCTCTTTAACTTGTTATCCAGGTAGAATGTGATTTGTTGTAAAATGAAGGGGCATCCTGGAAAAATACACATCTGAATAGCTGCATACATTCTAAAATGTTTAAATGTCTTATAAAGGGTTGATATATTCTGTACTAGAGTTTGAATGGATTTTATAAAGCACTTTATTGTGCTTTTATGAACATTTTCCCTATTGTGCAAACTTTTGTAAAATTTGAGTTGAGGATTTGGGCTGTAATAAAGGTCGGGTCTGTCTCTTAGGTCATTGGGAGGACCATGCGCCAAATTAAACAGTTGAGAAAGGGACTGAAAGATGTGATGGTATGGCCCCTTCTGACATCTAGGCCAGATGTTGTCCCACTTCTTTTCCCCAAAATGGCTGAAATGTTCACACCTCAGGTAAGTCAGTAATTCAGTTATATATTGTGACTTTACTTGATGTATTTTCAATGACTGAGCTGGTTATTTTTCCATTTACAAAGAATGTGATCTGCATATTCCTTCACCAAAATAAGTTCTCCCTTTAAAATAGTTACAATTTTTGTGTTCTTTAAGATGCTCCTCAGTGATATTACTAGAACAGAAAACCACACACTTGTCCGCAGCCAGGTGGCTGCGATATCACACCATGCTGCTAGAAATGCCTAATATCACTGTGAAACGATGTACTGTGCTTAATCCTGCTACCCCTCTTCCCACATCAGATGATTGAGAGCCGCATGACTGCGTAGCAGCAATAACACAAGTTTGCTCCCCCAGACCAGATCTCCAGGATCAGCCGCTCCAGAACCCTGAGTTGCAGCTGTATGTAGATGGATCAGCATCACGCAACCCAGACACAGGCAAAAATCAAGTAGGCTATGCTGTGGTAAATGAACAGGAAACTGTAAGCTCTGGCCCTTTGCCTTCACACCTTTCTGCTCAGGCTGCAGAATTGTTTGCTCTGACGGAGGCATGTAAGTTAGCTACAGATAAAACTGTTACAATTTACACAGATTCCAGATATGCTTACGGTGTAGTCCATGATTTTGGCACATTGTGGAAAAATAGGGACTTTTTGACAGCCTCCGGCAAGCCCATTGCCCATTACAAATTAGTGTCTGATTTGCTGGATGCTATTCTACTACCCAAAGCTGTGGCTGTATGCAAATGTGATGCTCACACTAAAGGAAAAGATTCTGTTTCTGTAGGTAATGACCGAGCCGATGCAGCTGCAAAAGCCGCAGCCAAACAGGAAGTTGAACACGAACCACAGCACAGACAGCTGCTGAACGACACCGCGGACACTCTCACTCTTGCCTCTGATCTGCAAGCACTGCAGAGCAGAGCAACGGCAGAGGAGAGGCAACAGTGGAGAGCGGTGGGTGGCCACATAACCGATGGTGTTTGGTATGGCCCAAGTGACAAACTCCCGAAATACTTGTTTCCACATTATGCGAAATTGACACATGGGAAGGACCATGTGTCAAAAGGGGGAATGATAGCACAGATAACAGAACATTGGTTCACAAAGGGTTTTCAAAATTACTCCCAAAAATTTTGTAATGCATGTGTCATTTGTGCTACCAACAACGTTGGAAGGGGTCAACAGGTCCCACAGGCAGCCCACCCACCTCCAGATAAACCATTTGATCATTTGCAAATGGACTTTATCGAACTAACACTATGTGAGGGAAAGAAATACTGTCTTGTGATTGTTGACATGTTCTCCAAATGGGTTGAAGTTTTTCCCACAACCAAACAGGATGCAGGGGCAGTAGCGAAGGCCCTTGTCCAGCACAACATTCCAAGGTGGGGAATTCCAGGTAAAATCGGTAGTGACAATGGACCAGCCTTTGTCAGTACAGCTCTCAAAGAGGTAAGCACATACATGGGAATTGATCTAAAACATCACTGTGCTTATCACCCTGCCAGTGCAGGAGCGGTAGAAAGAGAAAATGGCACAATAAAAAACAAGCTAATGAAGTGTTGCGCTGAAACAGGATTAAACTGGATAAAAGCACTCCCAATAGTACTGATGTACATGAGAACCAGAACACGACCAAAATATGGGCTAAGCCCATTTGAAATTCTATTTGGCAGACCGCCAAACACGGGGATAGGGCCCCCAAGTCGACCACTCCCTTCCACAGAACACTGTGAAGATGAAATGTTGCGTTACTGTGCGAACCTTGTCTCTGTGCTTTCTGGTATTCACAAGCAGGTTAAAGCAGCCCTACCGAAGCCAGCTGAAGGACAGCAACATTCCCTCGAGCCAGGAGAGTGGGTCGTGGTAAAGGATTTCAGGAGAAAACACTGGAAACAACAGAGGTGGAACGGACCGTTCCAGATCCTACTGACGACAGAGACTGCAGTGAAAGTGACCGGCAGAAGCACGTGGGTCCACGCCAGCCACTGTAAAAAGGTGCCTGAGCCCGCAGACGGCCCGAGACAAGCTGCACGCCAAGACAACCAATAGCCGAGTGCATCCATCTCTCCGGGGAGGTCATTTCAGCCCCTGCCCTCAAGAGTGTAGTAAAGGGGGGACGGGAAACTCCTAGAGTCCGCTTGTCCTCTTGCTCCAGCCAGCACACTGAGGAGTTAGAGGGGGACAGGATGACTCCGCCTACCGACGCACGCCGACCATGGCATCCTATGAGAGCAACAAGATGTGGCCTTTCAACAACCATCCTCCTCATGTTCCTGATTACGATGATCACTGTTCCTCCTCTTCTCTGGTGGTTTGACAGACCCGTTGAGGTAAATCACACACGGCAGAAACAAAGCCTGCTGCAGAAAGAAAATCTGTGGCTGGCCTGGCAAAATTTCACTATCCAACACCTGAAAATCAAAACCTCATGCTATGTGTGTTCAGCAGCAAGACCACGACTGTTCACCGTAAAAATCCCCTATGACACTAACTGTATCTCCACAAACGTGTCTCTGTGTATCCTTGATTGCATCCTGGCAAGGGGAGGGGGAAGCACATATACCTCATGGCAGAACCGACCTTTACCCCATACCTGACTGGGCTCCTCATGCTGACGACCCAGAGACACCATATAACAATGTGTAATCAAAACTGCATTTCATTTCCCCAAATGATTTTTATTTACTCTAGCTTGCTAAATAACGGGAATCCTTTATTTCCACAAAAACAGCAAAAGCTTTCATGTTGCCACTTGATGATGGTGTTGCCTAAAACAAAATGGTAATGTTTGATGTTTGTGTCAACTATGTAAATTTCTTTTAATTATCAAATATGATAAAAAAGGGGGGAAATGTAGTGGAAATTTACATTTGTTTATCTCATATACTGCTATATCATGTAACCTCATAACCTATGCTGCTATATTATGTAACCTTGTATGCTGTGTGTGGAGAAGATGCTGTTGCTGTGCAGATTTCCTGTGTGTGCTTAACCTTATCTTTAACCTGACACCAAAGCGAGACAGCCCGTGCTCCCAGGATGAGAGGGGAGTGAGACTCGCTCAGAGTCTTCTAAGGAAACAGGAAGATCTAAGCATGCAATCACGTCATTGCTGAGTACAGAGGTACTAAGCACGGTCGGAGGAGGCCTGAAGTAACATAGCCCCCTTACCTAGATAAGGTATAAAAGCTTCATGTTGAGGGTGGGCTTCATCTGCACCTCGGTGAAACCCACTGACTGTGTAGATCATTTTGTTGAAGCTTCAATAAAATACCACAGACAGCCTTGGTCTGGTCTCTCCTTGATTCTTCCACGACATTATTCTTGAAGGTATTTCCTCTAGTTTTAGAACTTATTTTGAGCTTCAAGTTCTTGTAAAGCTACTTTGATGGACTGTAGTGGAAATTAGAACCAGGAGCAAAGAAATTCTGTTAGATGTGGTCATATAAGGTGTATCATTGCCGCCTTCCACCTAATACCATTGTTGGTTGAACATACACAAACCTGTATACAGGTAGGATATGGACTAATACGGAACAATGCTATTACTATTACTTTTAGTACAATTATTTAAGACATTTGAACATGCTGAGGGCTCAACACCGCAAGGCAAGTTGGAAAGGAGCGTAAGGGAGAGACAGAGGGAGATAGGGCCAGACAGTAATTTTTTCATGTCCCCTCCAGGAATTACTCTGAAATTTTACTGTTTATTGCCCCCCCCCCCCCCCCCCAACAATGAAATGGGATTTTCACCCCTGACTGCAACAGCAGTGTCCACACGGATCTAGGCCACTTCAAAGACGTAGCGACACGCTCAAAGAGTGTAAAATATTTATCCACGTCTTTTTCACTAAAGGGCGGAACCAAACGAATGTCTGCTCACATCAAACTCAAGCTGATGCTGCCTAGCAGCAGAATTGGGTTGGGACGCAGCGGCACCCAGTTCTAATTCGCGCAAGCGAATCTCTGCACGTCTTAATTAAAAATTCCTTGTTACTCTCTCAACATTCAAAGCTCTCTCTTTTAACCTGACACTGCTGTCTATAGTCTGCCCTGTCCCCTCAGAATGATACATTTTAGACTCGATCTGCAAAATGTCACCATCCACCAAAGCTGCATACACTCGTCTCTTAACCTCCTGCTTTCTACTGTTTAGAGATTTTAACCTTCTAGTGCTCAGCAAGAACAAACAAATCTTCCTTTCTACACCTGTCAAATACCTCAAAAGGTAGGTGCCTCAACAAAATCATCAAGACAAAACTCCATGGACACGCACACACACACGCCCTCCCAAAATATAGCCTTGGCTACATGAGCTACACAAAAGCAGTGCCTAACTACCCCTGAACTATTAACTGATTGGCAACTGCTGCCACTAGAAGCCAAAACAGCTACCAAAAACTCATGTTGAGTCTACAAAAACACAACACATGGTTAAGACAAGCCCTCAAAATATGTTACGGCCACCTCAAATCATAAGGATAAATGAAACACAAAATGGCTCATCAGGTGACAATATATTTACTCAGACAACCATGGAGTTCAAAAAGAAAGTGAGCTTTATTCAAGCAAAAGGTAAACCACCAAGGAATCACAAGCTAAGAAAAATAAAGAGGGTAGGTGAGTTGGCCAAACAAAACAAAAGACAGGGAGTCACCCAGCCCAAGCTGTCAATAGCCTGGCGGCGCTGGATTCAGCAGAGCCCAATTAACCAAAAACATTCAAAGAACAATTACCTAAAAATGAAGCCACGAAAACTGGACTACCAACTCACCCTCCCAAACTTTAAGAAATACAACCAAAAGAACCCAAAACAAGCCAAACACACACAGGACCAGAGCCATTCTGGAGCAGGAGAGAGAGAGTGAGTGTCATGAGGCTCCCATTTATATAGGTGCTGCAGCAAGAGTCAATTAGGAGGAGCACCTGGGGTAAATCAGAGAAATGCAGTGATTAGCCACCCAATGATGTCATGATCAGGGGAGGGAGCGCATGCTCAAAACATCACACCCCTTTCTTCATAATGCCACTACAGTCGCTCCACCCATTGGTTGTCCTACATTTTTAATGTAACTTTTAACCCTGTGAAATGTAATAAAATATGTAAAAAATATATGTAGTGTTGGTACTTGAGCCACTGCCTCCTCAACCCCAAGATGGTTTTAGACCGTCAGTAATACCAGTGGGCCTTGCCCAGGCAGTTGATCCAATACAAGACAATTTAGCATTGCGCAGTTCAACTAGGGCTACAGCAGGATGCCATCCTAACCCTTTTAACCTACCTAGGCCAGTGCACCAAGCGCTTGACACGTCGGACAGGTGAGCAAGAGTAGCTCTCCAGTAGTCAACCCAAGCAGTTCAGGGAAAGTTTAGACCTTGGCGGTGAAATAGTCACCGGGACAGGTATGCCTTTAGGACCCTGGGGGTTAGAAGGTGGATAAAAAGGGAAGTAGAGGGTGTAGGCCTTCTTTTCCTGTCTAAGCCTTAGTTGGAGTGTTTGGGAAGCCCATGTGTCTGTGCATCCCCTGGTAGGTTTTATTCCCTAACGTTTAGTGTTCTCATTTTAATCAACCGTTTACTGTTAGGTCCACTAATGTGATTGATATTTACCCTATAGCTCCCAGCCTAAGCCTCACATAAGAGGGAGCAAGTAGAGCTGTGGGAACATTGGTCACAAAGAAAAAAGGTATTATGTTATTAATTTGAGATGTCCTGACATTCTTTTAATGTTGAATGTGTTTTTAAATTAACATGTTTTTATTTTTATTCTTTATTATAGGGAAGGTTGTGACTTAAGTAGAATGGCCTATCACTGTTTTCTTTTCTCTTAAATAAGTTGTTTTTTGTTATGTTGGAAAGAGCTGTTGTGTCGGGGTTCACGTGTAACAAAGGAGGAGGAGGAAGGGGAGTTGAGGTCGCAGGTTGAGTGCCGTATAGCTACTGGACCCCTGTTTGCTGTGTTAAGTGTGCTTATTTTGACACCAATTCATTGGTGCCCTATGTTTTGATGTGTCTTGGTAATTTGGTTTCTTTTTTTAATTTAATGTATGTCTTATTGGGTTTTGTTGTGTGGGTAGTGTGCCCCTTAATATGCCCACTGGTCTGGGCCCCCCTTCCCTTGGTTGGGTTTACTCCAGGCCAAGTAGTTCAACTCCCAGTACTATCGCCGATTTCTTTTTAATGCCACCACAGTCCCTCCACCCATTGGTTGTCCTACATTTTTAATGTAATGTAGCACTTACTGAATACAAAGGTCAAGTCAATGCTCAAGTTAGGGTAATCATTATGACTGAGTGTGAGATGTGAGGATGTCAATTCTTGAATTGTGTTGCCACAACCAAGACAACCCCAAAGAAAACAACAACCATCAATGCTTCCATTTGAAGTGATCTGAGTGTTTCCAAATAACAGAAATAAGTTTGGCAGCCTGCAAAAATGCACAAGTCAAGTAAAACTACCCCAACAAGTAGCACTTAATGAATACAAAGGTCAAGTCTGTGCTAAAGTTAGGGTAATAATTATGACATACATTAAAAGTGGATAATTGCTAATCTATTTAGAGTAAACACTCACTAAATATCCATGGATGTTCCTGTAAGGCCTCATCTGAGTTGTGTCCTCCCATGAGAAGTGGAAATGGTGGCTCTTGCAAGAACTTGCTCATGTTAAATAGTGGATGAACTCAAAATAATGTATTTCCACCTGCAATGATCTTATCAATGGTTGGCCAACGATTCCAGTGATTGTACTTGGAGTGAATCCCAATACACCCCTTGGCCCTACCCCTCCGTTTTGCGCCTTCACGTGAAGGGGTAGGGCTGTCCCAATACTCTATTTTCCAAGGGGTAGGGCCAAGCCGAAGGGGTTTGTAGCCCTTCAAACGGAGATTTTTCAGAGGCACACTTCAAACCAAGGGCTACCCAGAATGCCCTGCGAATCTCTGGAAGTAACAGGAAGATCATGGGGACCGCTACGCTACCATCCGAAGTGAACCACAAATGTAGTATTTTCTTCGTTAATAAAGATTTTTAAAATATTCCAACCGTAGTATTATCTTAGTTTAATGTCGTTTCAATGTATTATGGACCGTTTCTTTATAAAAAGCATAATTAAAAAATCGCAATATGCCGATGTCTCTACTTCGTTAGTTAGTTACGTTACAACATTGTTTTAGGCTGATTTGTGCATGACAGTCCCGCATTTTGACATATTTACATGTCGCATTTCCCCCTTTGATGGTATATGATGAATTATAACTAAAGTCCAGCAGCAAAGTTGCTGCACTTGTTACGGCTCCTCTAATATCAGTGCAGACTGGCAGGGTAACGTTAGGAGCGTCTTGCTAGACTACAGAGCACCGCTAACGCTATTCTGTCATGAAGTGGACTGGTAATGAAGCAGTGGTCTTTTTTTATTTGATGACTTGTTTGATCGATTGGTAGCGTGAAACGTATAAGTTGTGAACGAATCGCGAGCGTCCATGCTTTTCTATCTCCATCAGATGAACGGCAAATGTCACTGTGATAATACCATTGTTGCCATAGTAATCGCCGACAACAAACTCGTCCCGTCTGCTTATCGATGACGTATCAGCGTCGAAGTGCGATCCCAATACTTAGGGAGATATTTTCTGGCCCTACCCCTTGGTAGGGCCAAGCCGAAGCCATAGGGGCACAAATAAGGATTGGGATTTGGCCTAAATTCATGCAGATTATTTCCATTTGATGAATGGACAGTCACACTCACAAATTGGTATCAATCTTCACTTATGTCACTAGAGACAAGACAACCCCAAAGAGAAGCACTTATGAAAACAACAACCATCAATGCCTCAATTTGAAGTGATCGGAGTGTTTCCAAATAACAGAAATAAGTTTGGCAGCCTGCAAAGTTGCACATGTCAAGTAAAACTACCCCAACAAGTAGCACTTACTGAATACAAAGGTCAAGTTAGGATAATTATGACAAATTGTGAGATGTGAGGATATCAATTCTTGAATTGTGTCGTCACCACCAAGACAATCCCAAAGAGAAGCACTTATGAAAACAACAACCATCAATGCCTCCATTTGAAGTGATCTGAGTGTTTCCAAATAACAGAAATAGGTTTGGCAGCCTGCAAAGTTGCACACGTCTTGTGTAGCAGTTGCATTAGTCAAGTAAAACTACCCCAACAAGTAGCACTTACTGAATACAAAGGTCAAGTCAATGCTCAAGTTAGGATAATTATGACAAATTGTGAGATGTGAGGATATCAATTATTGAATTGTGTTCACGTGAAGGGGTAGGGGTGTCCCAATTCTCTTGGAATTGAGGGGTAGGGCCAAGTGCGAGGGCTACATGGCCTTCCAAACGGAGATTTTTCAGGGGCACACTACAAACCGAGGGCTAGGAGATATCTCCCAGAATGACCTGCGAATCAACTGGAAGATCATGGCGAACGCTACACCACCATCAAAGTGAACCACAGATGTATTTTCTTCGTTAATAAAGATTTAAAAAATATAACTCTGGTATTATCTTCGTTTAATGTCGTTTCAATGTATTATAGACAGTTTCTTTATAACAAGCATAACACAAAATTGCTAATATGTCTCTATACTATAAATTGCTTCCTACACACCCCCAACTGCCTGGTTTGCATATAAAGGGCCAGCATTTAGTTTAGTTTTGAGGAGAAACGGCGGAAGCATTTAGGAAGAAATAGAAGAAAATAAGCGGGGTCTTATCAGTCAGACGTATCCTTCCCTGGCGATGGATAGTGCTCCTGGTACCGCGGTAATGTGTCGCTGTATTTGCTTTGCGATGACTCCCAATCTATACTCTCCGCCATGTTTACCGCCTTACACTCATTTGTTACTTTCAGTAACAGTTCCACCTCGACGTCCATTCAAACAAAGACACCTCTGCTCTCACCTTTCGCCATTGCTTTTCTTTATAACGGTATTTTCTGCAACTAAGCAGAGCAGACAATCTGCTTCCTGTTTACACCAGCATGCACATGCCCAGTGTAGGTGAATGGTAATGTGATATGCGTTTTTATGGACGGAGATTTCGATGCTATAACGCTTGTGTGGACTGAGATGGTTTTCGTTTCAAAACTTTTAAAAATGAAAACGTATTAGTGTGGATGTAGCCTCAGAGAGGAGGGGTCTGTTGTCAATGTGTTTGTGAGAGCGAGCGATACCGCGGCCGCAAGTTTATCGACATCTCCACTCGACATGGATACTGTAACGTTGGTTAACTCAAACGATGTGTCCTCAAAATGCCTTGGTGTGTGGGTGGGGGTGTGTGGCAGGGGAAGGAGGAGCTGACTGGGAGTAAGAGATGCTTTGCTGAAGCATCAGCGCAAAACGCAACGTTAGAGATGTTTTATGTTATTAGAAGAGTAAAAATATTTTCGGTTAATTATGAAACTGTGGCAGGACAAATTAGACTATGACTAACTAGACTATGGCGGGCCGCCACAGTCTATGTAATTTATGGGAAACACTGATGTTAGAATGAAATTAAGGCTTGTTGAAAAAAGGTTAATGAAGAACAAACATTCTCAATGTCCATTTGCCCACAATGATGTGTGTACACATCATTTATACATTTTCTCCCCTGGTGAGACACAACATTCAAAGAAAGACAGCTGAAAGTAAAGATCAAATTCTAGATGTAGCATTAAGCATATTTAGCATATGCCCCACCTGGGGTGAAGATGATGAGTAAAGTAAATAATTATGTAAAGTGTGTGGAATATGCATTTGACTTTTTACTTTACAGTAAACAAAGTTGGTAGCCCCAGCTTTTTCTGATATGACTGACCTCTTGACTGTGTATATGTGTCAGTGTTTGTAGGCTGAGATCACAAGGGACATATTATAGTGCGCATCTTCAGTCTACTGGCATTGTCATTCTCTTACATGAGTGGTAGCAGACCTTAATTTCTTCTCAGTTTTAAGTCCATTGTCAGAGTAACATGACAATCATTAATAGGTATCAATTGTATGTGGATAGTAGTTTATACATCATGGACTTGATCATACACTCGTACTCCTATGGATTACAGATAGGGGTGTAATGATACACTCAGTTTACGGTTCAATATGGTACAGAGTTCATGGTTCGATACAGTCACTATTGAATTTTATTTGATAGGAGACAGGAACAGTTGCAATATTTTTAACTAAGTTTGAATGGAAACAAATGACTGTAGAAGATTCCTTCTTTATTGCTTAGGCATAAAACGTGCAGAAACAATATTTTCAAGTTGAACCATTGTAACAAACTCCACTGTAACAAACTCACTGCTTTGGGTCCTGACAGACAGAGACGGGATGCAGGGAAATAGGGTTTTCGACGTTTTATTTAAACTTAAAATCATAACTCAACTCAGGCCACTCTGCTTAATATCTCTCACCCTCTGAAGCTTTTCTGCTCAGGGTTGTGGCAACGTCTTCTCTCTAGACTCATTCCCTCACTGGAAAAAGACACACATCAGTCCCAGGCTGCTGTTATCCAATTAGTCTCAATTGGCGGCAGCATCCTCTGTTTGATTTCACTGCTTTCCATTTGCCTGTTACCTAATTGATATGATTTATTTTAATATCGCAAACCATTTTTCACCTCCACAGTATATATTGTCATGTTTTTGGATCGCAAAATTTAATTCCACGATATAAACCAAAATCGAAACATTCCCCAGCCATATAATTCCTGTGCTATTGTGTGAAAAGAGTGTAAAGCTGTAAAGAAAGCAGCCAGGCAGAAGTGTCATGTCCCCTTTTCTGCTGCTCTCTCACTCTACTGGTACACAACTTTACTGGTCTACTGTTTAGTAATGGACAAACAGACCTTTTGCCCATTGGTACCCTTGTAGCTTACAATGTTTTGGCAATAGTTTGACTTTGTACCAGAGTCAGGGTCAAATGTTGACATGTATGAGTCTTGACACACACACACACACACACACACACACACACACACACACACACACACACACACACACACACACACACACACACACACACACACACACACACACACACACACACACACACACACACACACACACACAGTATCTGTGCCTTACTGTATTATGTCCCTGCAGAGGCTTCAGCAGAGGCATCTCAGCCATCAGTGAGGTTCCATCAGTACCTGCTCCTCATGACACCGAGGCCACAGCACCCACAGGTGACCCCATGACCTATGCCTAATTCACTTGCACTTGCAAATCTTATAAGTCAAAGCAAAGCTTTGAATACAGTACAAATAGATTTTCTTAACTCTGTTTGTTTTCCCAGAGGAGTGTCAGGAGTGCCATGACCATGATGACGCCCCAGTGACAGCAATGATAGAACGTGTAGACATGTTGCCAGTGGCAACAGAGGAACCATTGAAAGAGCGTCCTGTAGAGGAAGTGGCCGATAGACTGGCTCAAAAAGACCGGGAGGGACAGGACATATTGGCATGTAGGACGGCAGTACACACACACACACACACACACACACGTTGGGTGCCAGTGGACAGAGCTTTACCTTGCTAGCTAATGACCATGTTGAATAAACTTAGATCGAGACAGAAGTCCTTTTAAATCAATCATGAATTACATGAGCTTATTTATTAGCACACAGAAGACAATACAATACAATCCTATATAATACAATACTGAGCGCTCAGGAGAGATACGCATACATGGGTAAAGCATACGGATCTCTGCCATAGAAGCCTCAGGGCAAAGTTTATATAGTTAAAGGGATGCATATGCAAAAGCGCTATCTACTAGGGGAAGGACTAAGAGCTGACGAAAAGCATTGACGCAACCAGTGAGGTCACAAGGTTGCACGGAGCAGCTATCTGGGTACACGTGGCTTAAGGAAGTAATGGGGAGGCTTTCTGGATGGTACCGGCTCTTGGGCGAACCGTGTTATGATCTGACCTGACTTGTGGCCTGCATTACCAGGCACCAGTCGTTCTCCCAACAGATAGATTAGGCACAGCCTGTCCTCCCAGCATATGATATGCGACTATTGACAAGACATGCACCCAGACACCTCGGCGCCTCACCCTGTGTGACTCAACATGTGCGTATGCTAAGGCCTAAGAAAGAGCAGCATCCAAAGAAATATAGGGGATAACAAATATAGGGGATAACAGTAAACAAATCAAGATACCTAAGGTAACATACGTAAATTCTTCCACAGACCAGAATGTCAGTTTTGTCAGAGTTTAATTGAAGAAAATGTTTTGTAGAACGGACAACTTACCATTGTCATTGGGCTTAAAGGATTCTGTGTTAGGAACCTGCTCAGCCAATCAAAGGCTGTTGCTGGTATGCTCAGTCTATTTAGCTCTGCAGACTACAATTTGAGAAAAAATAAATGAATAAATATTTGTTCCATTTCCAAAAGCCACATATCTTAGCAAGACTCTATCGCCAGCTCTCATCGTGACAGACTAACATGGATATTGTAGATAAAGTTAGAGCTTAGCTTCCTAGCTCACTAGCTGGCTAACATTAGCTAGCTCCCAATAACTACCTCTAGCTTTGAAGTAACTCCATGGCTTAGTGTACTTGGCCAAAAGGTCCTCCGTCTTAAACCTTAAGGTTCATTAGTAAGCGTTGCTCACTGACTGTGTAAATTATCAAGCTGTTGCCTTTGATAATTGTTAGCTAACACTATCTATATAGCTACTGATTACCGCATTTCCCCAGAGTAATTCCATATCCTCTGACAGGGACTACTTTGGGACAGTTGCGGGGCAAGCATGTGCAGTCATTGGGCATCATTCACGAATGTGCGTACGATCAGAATTGATCATATAACGTTAGTACGGACGTTTCTACCAGCATAGTCTGATTCATCATTTTGTTCATATGTGAATTGCTTGGAAACATGCGGAAATGTGTTTGTGTGTTTGGAAACATGCGGAAAGGCTCTTAGAACGGCTGAACCCATTACAGTAGTGCCAAACCTCAACAACAACAAGATGTTTCAGTGGCCTTGTAGAAAATAAAGACCTAATATAGGCTGAAGTGACGTATTTGACAAACTGTCCTAATTCATAACAACACAAGATTATCCAACTTGTAATGGGTTGATCACATGGACTGGATGCCTCACAACTACAATTACATAGTCCTACCATCTGATGAAGATGCAGCCTGGATTTGATCTGTGTCCAACTCCATGCCAACTGGACACCCGACAGTGAGGTGTCTCCTATTATTAATTGATCCTCTGATCCATGTCGGATGGCACCACAGTGCGCTGCCGTCCTCCTTTGGCTGATAATACAGGTCTACTTCTCCTTATACTTTTTATGCAATCTGGTTTCATGTAAAACTGTTTCTTTTTTTACCTCAGCAACTGTGTGTTTTTCTGCTGAAACAGCAGACAGTGTTAATAATTTCTTGCCATGCTTTACTTTTATCAGTTCTTGTTCTTGCCATGCTTTACTTTTATCAGTTCTTGTGACTCAGCTGCTGATGCTTCTGAAAACTGTCGTTTTTTTTCAGCCTTTTACGGTGTTGAACAGGGCGTTTACCTATGCAAATCGGCTTCAACAGGCACGCGCATCCAATTTACAAACGATTGGCATTCATCAAATATACACCTGTTTTATGAACAAATCGAGGTTTCCTGCACGTTTCATGAATCCCACGTTCGTGTTTTAGTATGCACAGAAATATGACAAATTTACGAATAGCCTAATTTACGAAAACATTTGTGACTGAGGCCCAGTGTTTCCAAAGCCATGCTCATCTACGTAAGGGAATTATGGGCTTTCAGAGTTTTTAAAAAATATTTTATTTATCTGGGGCAACAGCCAGCTTGAGGACCTATGTAACAGCAATTCCAATTTCTAATTCTATGAATTAGAAGCTATAACTATGCTATATACCCACGCAAATTCATTATTCAGCATTTTACACTGGTCATCTGGTCAAGAGGCCTTACTGCACCATTAGCTATCAACTGGCTGTGGTACTGCAACTTTGTTACCGGAATGACCTAGGCAGTGGCATCAGAAGTAAGCCAACTTACTTGAGGTCAGTCATAGAGATCATGTCTTTCTCTCCACTGCAACCCCACAATCCAATACACACTGTATGTCCATACAGACGAGCTTAAGTAGGTTGCATTTGTTTTGTATTTGATCATCTTTGTTTTGATGCATAATTGCATTCAAGTGGGCCTAAATTCTGATTGATTTTGATTGATGTAGGGCTACACGATTATTACAAAGAAAATTGATATTGTGATTAGAATTGCAATTAAATACATATTTTATGTTGCCAACTGCATATACTGTATTTTGTATAAACAACCAAAACAAATCAAGCAGATAATATGTAGTGATGCAAACGTGCTACTCCTCCTGCAAGCCCCAGATGGACAATGCGTCTCTATCCTTGAGCAATGACCTCTCCGGTATGATCTTGGGGAAAGTATGCTGTTTGCAGGCATCTGCTTTTCATACTTGCACCAAAGGTGCCCTATAGAGTAGATGATCTGATTTAGATTTCGTTATTGTTAATGTTTCTGTAGTGGAAATTTACACTTACGTTTATTATCTCATATGCTGCTATATCATGTAACCTCATAACCTATGCTGCTATATTATGTAACCTTGTATGCTGTTGTAGTCACCCGTGTTGAAAAGCTGCAAAGATGCTGTTTTATGCAGGTTTCCTGTGTGTGGAGAAGATGCTGTTTTGTGCAGGTTTCTTGTGTGTGTTTAACCTTATCTTTGACCTGACACCTGTACCAAAGCGAGACAGCCCGTGCCTCCAGGATGAGAGGGGAGCGAGACTCGCTCAGGGTCTTCTGAGAAAACAGGAAGATCTAAGCATGCAATCACGTCATTGCTGAGTACAGAGGTACTAAGCACGGTCGGAGGAGGCCTGAAATAACATAGCCCCCCTTACCTAGATACCCCCTTACCTAGATAAGGTATAAAAGCTTCATGTTGAGGGTGGGCTTCATCTGCACTTTGGTGAAACCCACTGACTGTGTAGATCCTTTTGCAAAAGCTTCAATAAAATACCACAAAGACAGCCTTGGTCTGGTCTCTCCTTGATTCTTCCACGACAATTTTGGCACCCCAGATGGGACGTCACAAGTGATTCCTCTCTGTCTCTGCATCCTCGGGAAAACTGCATGCAGTCGCGACTCAGTAGACCTGTCATCGCTACCTCCGCCCAAAAACTTTTTGGAGACGAGCGATCACTGGGCTGAGGCAGACGGACTCCCGCCGACGTCCCAGCAGACAAAGAATCCAGCTCGTGGAGGCTCGGTGAGACCAAACTGTCTTATTTCACAAAAATAAAATATTATATATGAGGTAAAGATTGTTCTGTGGAAAGGCAGTTATCCTTGGGTAATGTTCTGCAATTGAAAGGATTGTATGACTGACGAGTCACTAGGGCAGCGTACGCCAGTAATCGCTGATAAAGCTCTAAAAGGGCAGGGACAATATTGTAATATCTGAATCGAACTGATTGATTGAACTGAGTATAACAATAAGGGAAGTGATATAAACTGAGGCTAGTACCGCTAGGAACAATGGGTAATGCCAAGTCCAAGACATCTAAACCTCCAAAGGTACAATTTGATCCAAACAGCCCAAATGTAAAATACATGGTTGATAGATATGGTGAAGACAGTATACAATAGTTAGGGGAATGGATAAACCTCATGGTTTCCAAAAAGGGAAGTTTCAGTGTCAGAAAAATTGACACAATTAAGAGACTCCCTTGAGAAAAAGGAAAAGAGAATAAAGGTAAACAAAGAAAGCGTGTTAAGTCTTCCAGGCTGACTGGAAGGCTTATTTTCTGTGGTAGGGATGAGTCAAAAAGCCCGGGAAAGACAACAACAGGCAGGGGGCAGGGAAAAAAAAGCAATGTCCCAGTGTGTCAAAACAGGACTCCGGACCTGGACCTGCCCCCCACCACAGGACCTCCCCACATCTGCGAACGGCCCATAAAAG
>JAXDDW010000402.1:17500-20000 GCA_034670385.1 Hoplostethus mediterraneus | reverse complement strand
ATCTTTTTTCTTTCTTTTTTTCTTTTTTTTTATCTTTTCTTTTTCTTTTTTTTCTTTTTCTTCTTTTCTTTCTTTTTCTTCTCTTTTCTTTCTTTCTTCTTATATCTTCTCTTTTTGCTTTAATTTCTTTCTTTTTTTTTTTCTTTTTTTTTCTTTTTTTCTCCTTTTCTTTTTTTTCTTTTCTCTCTTTTTTTTTATTTATTTTTATGTCTTTTTGTTTCTTTTTTCTTTTTTTCTTCTTTTTTTTTTTTTTTTATGTTTTTTATTTTTCTTTTTTTTTTTTTTTTTCTTTCTCTTTCTTGTTTGTGTTCTTATTTTCTTTCTTCTTTGTTCTTTTTTTTTTATCGTTTTTTTTTTTGTATTTTTTTTTCTTTTCTTTTCTTATATTTTTCTTTCTTTCTTTTCTTTTCTTTTTTTTTTCTTTTATTTTTTTCTTATTTTTTTTTACTTCTTCTTTTTGTCTTTTTTTTTTCATCTTTCTTCTTTTTTTTCTTTTTTTTCCTTTCTTTCTTCTACTCTTTTTTCTTTTTTTCTTTTTTCTTTTCTCTCTGTTTTTTCTTTATCTTCATTTATTTTTCTTTTTCCTTTTTTTTTTTCTCTTCTTTTTCCTTTTTTTTTCTTTTTTTATTTTCTTTTTTTGTGTTTCTTTTTATTTTTTCTTTTTCCTTTTTTTCTTTCTCTTTTTTTCTTTTATCTTTTCCTGTTTTTTTTTTTATTTTCTTTTTTTTTTTTTCTTTTTTCTTTCTTTTTTTCTCATGTTTTTTTCCTTTTTTTCTTTTCTTTCTTCTTTCTTTCTTTGTTTCTTTTTTCTTTTTTTTCTTTCTTTTTTTTCCTTCTTTATTCTGATTTTTTATCTTTTCTTCTTTTTCCTTTTTTCTTTCTCCTTCTTATTATTTTTCTTTTGTCTTTTTTTTTTTTTATCTTTCTTTTTTTTTTTTATTTTTTTTTTGTTTTTTTTTTTTATTATTTTTCTTTTTTTCTTTTTTTGTTTTTTTTCTTTTCTTTCTTGTATCTTTTTTTTTTTTCTTATTTTTCTCTTTCTTTATTCTTTTCTTTTTATCTTTTTTTTCTTTCTTGATCTTCTTTCTTATCTTTTTTTTTTCTTCTTTCTTTTATGTTTTTTTTGTATCTTTTTTTTCTTTTTTTTTTTTCCTTTTTTTTGTTTCTTTCTTTTTTTTTTTTTTTATTTTTCTTTCTTTTTTTCTGCTTTTGTCTTATTTCATTCTTTTTTTCTTTCCTTTTTTCTTTTCTTTTTTTCTTTTTGCTTTTTCTTTCTTCTTCTTTCATCTTTTCGTTTTTCTTGTTTTTTTTTCTTTTTCTTGCTTTTCTTCTTTTTTTATTTTTTTTTTTTTCTTTTCTTCCTTTTTTTTTTTTTTCCTTTTTCTTCTTTGTTTTTTTTTTCTTCTTTTTTTTTTTTTCTTCCTTCTTTTTTCTTTTTTTTTCTTTCTTTCTTTTCCTTTTTTCTTTTTTTATTTCCTTTTTCTGTGTCTTGTATTTTTATCTTTTTCTTTTTTCCTTTTTTTTTTTTATCTCTTTTATTTTGTTTTTTCATTTTTTTTTTTTCTTTTTTTTTCTTTTTGTACTTTTTCTTTTCTTTTTCCTTGTTTTTCTTTCTTTGTTCTTTTTTTTTTTTTTTTCTTTTCTTTTTCTTTTCTTTTTTTTTTTTTCTTTCTTTTTTTTTCTTTTTTTATTTTTTCCCTTTCTTTTTCTTTTTTTTTTTCCTATAGCTTTCGTTCTTTCTTTCTCTTTTTTTCTTTATCTTTTATGACTTCGTTTTTTTTTTTTGTTTTTCTTTTTTTTTTTTCTTCTTTTTCCTTTTTTTTTTTTTTTTCTTTTCTTTTTTTTTTCTTCTTTCTTGTTTCTTTCTCTTTTCTTCTTTATCTTTTTTTTTTTCTTTTCTTTCTTTTTTTTTTTATCCTTATTATTTTTCTTTCTTTTCTTTTTTTTAGCTTGTTTCTTTTATTTTTCTTTTTCTTTTTTTTATTTTCTTTTTTTTTTATTTTATTTTTTTCTTTCGTCTTTTTTTTTCTTCTTTTTTTATTCTTTTTTCTTGTTTTTTTTTTTCTTTTTTATTTTTTTTATTTTTTTTTTTTTTTTTTTTTTTTTTTTTTTATTTCCCCCCCGTTTTTTTTTTTCTTGATATTCTTATTCTTTTTCTTTTCTTCTCTTTTTTTCTTCTTTTTTTTTTCTTTGTTCTTTTTTCTTTCTTTTTTTTTTTTCTTTTTTATCTTTTTTTTTTTTTTTTCAATTTCTCTTTTTTCTATTTTATTTCATTTTTTGTTTTTTATTGCTTCTTTTTTTGTATCTCATTTTTTTTTTTTTTCTTTTTTTTTCTCCTATTTTTACTTTTTTTTTTTTTCTTCTTCTTTTATCTTTTCTTTTCTTTTTTATTTTTTTTTTTTTTCTTTTTTTTTTTTTTCTTTTTCTTTTTTGTTTCTTTTTTTCTTGTTTATCTGTTTTTTATTTTTATTTTTTTTTTTTTTATTCTTTTTTTTCTGTT
>JAXDDW010000402.1:10000-12500 GCA_034670385.1 Hoplostethus mediterraneus | reverse complement strand
TTTGTTTCTTTTTCTTCTGTTTCTTCTTTATTCTTTATCTTTTTTTTCTTTCTTTCTTTTCTTTTTATTTTTTTTCCTTTTTTTTCTTTTTTTTCTTTTTTTCTTTTTTTTTCTTCTGTTTTTTTTTTATTCTTTTTCTTTTTCTCTCTTTTCTTTTCTCTTTTTTTTTTTCTTCTTTTTCTTTTTTTTTTTTTTTTTTTTTCTTTTTTTCTTTTTCTCTTTTTTCTCTCTGTCTCATTTTTTTCTTCTTTTTTTCTTCTCTTCTTTTTTTCTTTTTTTTTTTCCCTTTTTTTATTTTTTTTCTTTTTTTTTTATTTCTGTTTTTTTTATCTTTCTTTTTTTTTTTTCTTTTTATTTTTTTCTTTTCTTTTTTTTTTTTTTTCCTTTTTTCTTTTTTCTTTTTTTGTTTTTCTTTTCTATATTCTTTTTTGTTCCTTGCTTTGTCTTTCTTCCTTCTTTTTTATTCTTTCTCTTTTCTTTCTTTCTTCTTTTTTTCTTTCTTTCCTTTCATTTTCTTTTTTTTTTTTTCTTTCTCTGATTCTTTCTTTCTTTTTTCTTTCTTTTTTTTCTTCCTTTTCTTTTTTCTTTTCCTTTTATTTTCTTTTTTCTTTTTTTTTTTTCTTGTTTTTCTTTTCTTTTTACTTTCTCTTTTTTTCTTTATTCTTTTCTTTTTCTTTGTTTTTTTTGTTCTCTTTTGTCTTATTTCTTATTCTTTTTCTTCCTTTTTTCTTTTTTTTTTTTTTTTTTTTTTTCTTTTTTGTCTTTTTTTCTTTTCCTTCCTTTTTTTTTCTTTCTTTTTTCTTTTTTATCTTTTCTTTTTTTTTTAATTATTTTTTTTTTTTTTTTTTTTTTTATCTTTTCTTTTCTCTCTTCTTTTTTATTTCCTGTTTTTTTTTTTCCTTTTTTTTATTTCTTCTTTTTTTTTTTCCTTTTTTTTTCTCTTTTTTTTTTTTATTTTTATTTTTTTTTTCTTTTTTTCTTTGTCTTTTTATTTTTTTCTTTTTTTTTCTTTTTATTTTTTTTTTTTTTTTTTTTGTTTTTTTCTTTTTTTTCTTTTCTTTCTTTTCTTTTTTTTTTTTCTTTTCTTTTTCATCTTTCTCCTCTTTTTTTTCATTCTTTTTTTCTTTCTTTTTTTTCTTTCTTTCTTCTCTTTTCTTTTCTTTCTTTTTTTCTTTTTTTTTTTCTTTTCTTTTTTTTTTTTTTTTCTTTGTTTTTTTTTTCTTTTTTTTTCCTTTTCCTTTTTTTTTCCTTTTTTCTTTTTGTTCTTTTTTTTTTTCTATCTGTTCTTTATTTTTTTTCTTTTTCTTTTCTTTTCTTTTTCTTTCTTCTTTTTTTTTCTTTCTTGTTCTGTTTTTATTTTTGCTTTTTTTTTTTTTTTTTTTTTTTTTTTTTTTTTTTTTTTTTTTTTTTTCTTTTTTTTTTTTTTTTTTTTTTTTTTTTTTTTTTTTTTTTTTTTTTTTTTTTTTTTTTTTTTTTTTTCTTTTTTTTTTTTTTTTCTTTTTTTTTTTTTTTTTTTTTTTTTTTTTTTTTTTTTTTTTTTTTTTTTTTTTTTTTTTTTTTTTTTTTTTTTTTTTTTTTTTTTTTTTTTTTTTTTTTTTTTTTTTTTTTTTTTTTTTTTTTCTTTTTTTTTTTTTTTTTTTTTTTTTTTTTTTTTTTTTTTTCTTTTTTTTTTTTTTTTTTTTTTTTTTTTTTTTTTTCTTTTTTTTTTTTTTTTTTTTTTTTTTTTTTTTTTTTTTTTTTTTTTTTTTTTTTTTTTTTTTTTCTTTTTTTTTTTTTTTTTTTTTTTTTTTTTTTTTTTTTTTTTTTTTTTTTTTTTTTTTTTTTTTTTTTTTTTTTTTTTTTTTTTTTTTTTTTTTTTTTTTTTTTTTTTTTTTTTTTTTTTTTTTTTTTTTTTTTTTTTTTTTTTTTTTTTCTTTTTTTTTTTTTTTTTTTTTTTTTTTTTTTTTTTTTTTTTTTTTTTTTTTTTTTTTTTTTTTTTTTTTTTTTTTTTTCTTTTTTTTTTTTTTTTTTTTCTTTTTTTTTTTTTTTTTTTTTTTTTTTTTTTTTTTTTTTTTTTTTTTTTTTTTTTTTTTTTTTTTTCTTTTTTTTTTTTTTTTTTTTTCTTTTTTTTTTTTTTTTTTTTTTTTTTTTTTTTTTTTTTTTTTTTTTTTTTTTTTTTTTCTTTTTTTTTTTTTTTTTTTTTTTTTTTTTTTTTTTTTTTTTTTTTTTTTTTTTTTTTTTTTTTTTTTTTTTTTTTTTTTTTTTTTTTTTTTTTTTTTTTTTTTTTTTTTTTTTTTTTTCTTTTTTTTTTTTTTTTTTTTTTTTTTTTTTTTTTTTTTTTTTTTTTTTTTTTTTTTTTTTTTTTTTTTTTTTTTTTTCTTTTTTTTTTTTTTTTTTTTTTTTTTTTTTTTTTTTTTTTTTTCTTTTTTTTTTTTTTTTCTTTTTTTTTTTTTTTTTTTTTTTTTTTTTTTTTTTTTTTTTTTTTTTTTTTTTTTTCTTTTTTTTTTTTTTTTTTTTTTTT